>SNQJ01S0207829.1:5716-21949 GCA_010110895.2 Picea sitchensis
CTTCCAATCAAACAGGCAACCAACCTGTATAACAGAGAACAATAGTTCTCCCTTGCACCACCCTGCCACCCTGGTTTCTCTAGATGCAACCAGATGGAAGCTACAACTCCCTGTGTTCAAGCACCCACTTGAACCTCTAAGTACAACAGTCCTCCCTAGCACCTCCCAACCTCCCTGAAATGTAAATTCCTTGTTACTAAAACTTATTACAGCGGTATAAAGTTATTCAATCGCTTACCAGCCTTGTCGTTGTTCTGTTACACTGCTCTGCCCTGTCTGAATTAGTGCCTTCTGCACCCGCCTTTCACTTTATGTTCTTCTGCCTTTTATGCTCTCTGCACCATATCCCTTCAATGCACCATTCCTCAACTGTGCATTTCTTCTCCTGCACTCTGCCTCCTTGCACACACCTCAATTCTCCTCCACAGCGACAACAACCAATCTCTTCTTTGTTCCACCTTCTTATAGTCTCTGTTGTCTTTGTGCATGCAATATTCGCAATGCTTCTGCATGCTCACTTTGTGCCAAATTCCTCCACAACTCGAGTGCTCTGTCTGATCATCATCGTGACTCTTCAGCTTCTCTGGTGGTTCAACCCATGTGTCTATAATCACTAGGTGTTATGGTGAGATTCCTTTTTCTCTCTTGCTGTTGAGACTCTTCGTCTTCTCTGTTACAGTCGAGCTCACCCTCTCTGTTTCATCTACCAGCTTCAACGCTCATCCATCTGTCAATCCCTTCAAAAATAGTCTTCCTTTATTGGACAAAGCTTGGAGACTCTTCATCTCCTCTGGCGATCACACAGAGGTCTCTTCGAATTCTCTGGCAAATGCCATCAATGGTTTCTGGTAGTTTCATTGTGTCGTGCATCAGTAGCCCTCTGATCTCCTTCAGGTTTATCTGCATCGTTGGATGAACTTTATTAGATCTTGCATTCATTTCGGCATTTCTGTGGCCAAGCTTAGCACCTCTAGCTTCTACCTCCATCTTCCATCGATATGACCAATGGCTATGACCGCGCGCTTATGCATAAAGTGATTTTGTGATTTCTCATTTCGTGAGTTTCAACACTATGCTCCGTTGACCCCAAGTCAGCGAAATTTCGATCGCTTGCCACATGTCCTATGATTCGATGGTCCATATCTAATCTTGATTCAACGGCTGCGATTGAATCTCGATTTCGCATATCGCGATTTCGACACTCTGGTTGCATTGAGTTCTTGCCTCTCCAATTCATGATCCCCGAAACCCCGAAATGGCATGGGATCAACGGTCCTGATCAACACTTGATCTGACGGTTCAGATCATTTCACGATTTCCAATTTCACGATTTCGACATGCTTGATGTTCAGTGTTTTTGTCACTTCAAAGTCCCGATCCACGAAACTCCGAAAAGAAGTCGGATCAATGGTCCAGATCACATCTTGATCTGACGGTTGCAATTACATCACGATTTTGCATATCGCGATATCAGGATTCTTGATGTTAATACTCTTTGAGATCTCCAACACTCGATCCTCGAAACCACGAAATGGACTTGGATCAACGGTCCATATTCAATATTGAATCTGACGGCTCAGATTGAATCGTGATTTCGCATATCGCGATTTCGAGAGGTTAGGGAACATCGTTCCTTTGACTCTCTAGTCAACGAACTGACGATCTTTCCCCACGTGTCCTGCCTGATGATCGACAACCCTCCTTTTTCCGGGATTTTATACACCCACTTCTCCTTGTACTTTAGAGAGCGTGCAGGTTTTGCTTGATCCAAAGATGGTCGGATCCCGCGCTTGGATCGAACACCTGAGATCTATCCTCCTCTTCAGCGTGCTCTTCTTGTCTAAATTCAGATCTGATGGCCCTCATTCTGTCGGGAATTTTGGATGGGATCCAACGATCAGTAGTGCTTCTCAAACTTTACAGGACTTCATCATGCCTGATCAATAGTTTAGATCAATCCTCGATTTGACGACTGAGGATTGTTGCGTTTAGACAATTGTTGTGTTGTTGGTCTTCCTGAATATCACTACATTGTTGATCATCGTTGTTGTACTCAAGCCATCATCACTGTTGTACTTGCCATCAATGACAAGCTTACGCTGCCTGTAAGACATACCAAACATCCTCTGCATTATCTCTTCTGATCTTATCGAGGTTGCTCTGCAGCTTCTTCCCAAAATACTTCCGGTGCCCATCTATTACATTCTTCCTGTACTCATGCCATATTCATTGTTGTACTTGCCATCAATGACAAGCATATGCTGCCTGTTAAACATTTTCCAACACCTTCAAAAGAGTTCTCCCTTTCTGATAGATGGTATTGACATTCCTCCTGCTTTTAGAAAAGGATTGAAAAAACTTTGTATTCTCATCTCCACTTGCCATCCATATAGCTCTACTTTTCAGTCTCCATGATTCTTCCATATCCTTGAGTTGTTTTTTTCTTTTATTCTCTAAATGTAGTAGAGAAATATTAGACTCAAGAGTGGAAACCTCCCCCCCATATTCTTCAGATAAAGTTTGTTGCTCAGATTCAATTTTTTTTAGTTACTTGTCTTCATTTTATCTTTTTTGAAAGGCCCAAGGCTTTACTTTCTCTTTGATCCTTTTCATATTTTCTACAAAATGAACAGTTGTCGACAGGTGGTTGTCATGGTGAAAGGGGATCCAATTTTCTTTTACAAGATTAATGAAGAATCATCCTTTATCCATGTCTTGTTAAATTTAAAAGGACTAGATAGTTTTTTTTAGCATTGTCTAAACTCTAAGAATATGAGGTAGTGATCAGAGATACCTCCACTCCCAATCCATTGTTTCATTGTAATTTTCTTTTCCAGGAGAGAGTTAGCTATCAAAAAATGGTCCAGCCTTTTTTCTACTCCATCCTCCCCTACCATGTTGTTTCTCCAGGTTGGTTTGAGAAAGATGGGGCCAAGGTCAATTAGTTTGCAGTCAACAAATTTTTGACCAAAGTAGTATGTCAACGGGTTTTCTCTAGCGTGTAAACCCCAGACTTCCAAAGGTCCTAGGGATAAATTTAAATCTCCCCCTAAGATTACCAAGTGGTCTTTTAGAAAGGACTTGTTGAAGAGATTGTCCCAAAAATGTTTTTTTATCTGATAAGGTCCATAGAATTTCAGAATATGAATATCTTCCCTTAACTCTGGGGCCAAAACAGTAATACCAAGCCAAAAATCCATACCCCAAATGTTTGAGACTTGAACAGTATGGGTATTCCATCCTATTTCCAAACCCCCTGATCTTCCCAAGGCGTCCAAGGTTTCAAACTTTCATCCAGAAATTAGCATCTCCAATCTATATTTTACCTCCTCTCCTTCCCCCAGAGTTTTTTGTAACAACACTACATCAGGGTGTTCAGAGAAAATCACCCTTTTTAAAGTTGGTTTTTTAAGGGAAACGGCCAAATCCATGCAGTTGAAATACATGCACTTCATCTAGAAACCTTTCCTCGGGGCATCACTGCTCTAAGTTCCCTTTCAATCGACTGTTGTTTCCCTACCAGAAGGTCAAACCTGGCTTTAGATTGTTCTTTTGAAATCAAGGATTTCCTCCCACGTCCCCTCTATCTAGTGATGTAATCACTTCCTTTCCCAGGCCTCCTGAGGGTGTGGTTTTCTTCTGGGATCTAATAAAATAACGAGTAGACATTTTTTTAGAGGGAAACGAAGATGAAGAGGAATCATCCTCTGCGAAACAAAGACTCTTTGGGTAGGGGGGATATCCTAGTGAAAAATATGACTCGAAAGTGTATGAGCCTTTGAGGGCCTGAGATGAGGGACCAAAATCAAGGGACGTGTTTTTGAGAGCCTCCAACCACTCATTTCCTTCTAAAGTTAAATTTTTAATTAAAATAGTAATAGGAGGAGAAATATGTAAAGGATTACCCAAGGCCAAGTTCCTTGAGTTTCCCATTCTGGACTTGATAATGCTTACAGGCTCAGACCCTTTCGTCGCTAATTCAAGAAGGGGTTCTTGACTTTCCTGTAGAGGAATGCCTTGGTGTAATTATGAAGGTCACCTTAACTCCGTTGAGTCCTGAGCTTCATCAATGGCAGGTATTGTATGATTTCTCTCCTCCTCCTGTAACACTCTCTACCCCTTTTCACTATTGTAACCCTTTCCTATGTTTCTTAAAATAAAGTGACATTTCATCACCAAATGACCAAACATATGGCATCTTCGACATCTTAAAGGAATATTTTCATAGTCCAAGATCTGAGAGTGGGTATAGCTTCCCCAACTCAAATCGATTTATTCACCCATCCCTTATCTAACATTCAAATAGACCAAAATCATTGCTACTTTCCTTTGTTTTGTCTCTTCAAATGACAAATCCGCTTCTAAGAAGTCCCCCAAGAAATTTCCTATAGCTTTGAAATGTTCCATGGACCAAAAATGTAAAGACAGTGTCGAAAGGCGAACCCAAAATGGAATTTTATCCAGTTTCTCTCGACTGGCATCAAAAATGGGGTTCCAAGGATTTAAAAGTAGTGGGGAATTGTTAACACTCCAATTATTTCCAAGTACCCATTTTTCATGATCTGGTTGTAGAAAGTTAAAAGAAAACCAGTTCCTATTTAGTTTGATGATCTTTGGGGCATAACCAAGACGCTCTTTCAAAGAAGAATGTGCCTAGTCGATGATGGATTTGAGCGAGAAATTTATGCCACTTTCTCTCCCAACAAGGGTTTGGTTTTCCATTTGAATAACATGATTCATACCCACCTCCTCCCCAAGAACTAGATTCCCCACTTTTCCTTTTGTTTTTAATCCTTTCCTTTTTTTTCTCTGTCCAACATTGTTTCTTCTCCTTTGATCCCAAGAGATACCATTATAGGCTATAGTCCTCTGGGAATTCTGATTAAAACCACATGTTTCCTGGACAAAGCCTCAATGTTCTTCTACATCTAGGAGAGTCGAGATAAATCCCTTTGTGGTAGTAGACTTAGACAATTCCCCATGTGCTCCAGGGAGTCATGAATAGAAACTCTTCGAACTACGTTGTTCTAAAGTTGTCTCTAATGAGAACTTTGACCCACAAATATTTACTCCACTTCAAGAGTCCTCCTGACTGGAACAGGCTGAAGGAAGGATAAAACCATCTTCTACCTATGAGATCCAATTGAAGGCAATATATTCTTGAGGGCTAAGGGTGGGAGGTATTCCTCCTTCTATGTGCAGTGGCTCAAAAGGAAAATACTCTGGAAAATCCCTAAAACAACCTTTAAAAACCTCTTCTCCCAAAGAAGGTTGAAACAGTGTATGTTGAAATGACTTACCATGAAAAGGAGGAGGTTCTTTGTCAAAAACCGGGAGTTGTTGAGCTTGACCGCAAGTCGTCTCCTTCCTATCCGCTCGAGCCCCAAAACTTCCACTTGTTTCCAACCACTTCTCGTTTCTGACCAGTTATTCTCCTATGGTGGCCTGGTGGTCTGTAATATCCTCCATATCATATCCTCCAGTCTCCACATCCATTTTCCTCGCACTAACTGGAAAAGGAAGAAAAAAAGGTTGCAGATAAACCACTTCCACACTTCGTAAATGCCGGAAAAAAAGTATCTTCCAGAGGTCCCACGAGAAAACCCCCCTATTAACTCTAACCATAGTCCTATGTTTTTATATCGTATACCAGGAAACGTAACCGCAGTCCTTGGCCGCAGACCGAAAGCAAACCTTATAGTCCATCCCCGCTCCCCTTATATTTACTTGTTCTTATGCATAATATTTATTATTTGTATTTTTTCAGGATTTTGTAGTCATGGAAAAAGAAAAATTGTTGCTTGTATAATGAGATCATGAAGGCTAGTGACCAAGGGTTCCTAGATACAACAATATATCTTAGATAAGGAGATAAACCAAGTTTCTACTTAATATAATATAAATGAAAATGTTGAAGAGCATAATGAGGCAGAGACTGAAGATGTTGCTCCACCATCAACTATAGTATACGGTGCAATTTCAACCAAGAAGATCAATGTTATCAAAGGCTAGAAAAAAAAGGATATGATGAAGGCAATTGACGATGTTGAATTCAACAGATATTCAGTAAGAGCTGCTACAAAAAAATATATAGAATTGCACCAATATCATTGCATTATTGGCTAAATGGTCTCACGCATACAAAGAGAAAAGAGCATCTTACAATGTTAATTGAACAAGAGGAGGAAAAGGTAGTTGTTTGGTGTAAGGAGTTCGTTGAAATGGGCCATGGGACAAAGTTGACAGAGCTAAAGGCTAATGTTGCTCAAATTTGTCAATGAAGTCCAAATCCATTCAAATATGTATTTTTTGAGAGATCATGGTGGGTTGGATTCAAGAAAAGGAATCCAGAGATTGTATTACGAACAATGAAGGACCTAGATAGAGATAGAGATTTGAATTTTTCATGCATCTGTGACCAAGTTCTATGACATTGTTCCAAGATATACAAGAAAAAATCATATATTCTAGAACATATATGTAACTATGAGGAGATTGATTTACAAGATGGAAGAAATTGTGGCATGAATGCAATTTCCAAAAGAGAGAGAAGGATTGTGGAAAAAGTATTTCCTAGGAGCATATTGTGGATAATTATATTTTTTTGTGTAAATTTAGTTTGTCCTATCAATCCCTAGGTTCTATTTGTTCAAGGGAAAGAATCATATAAATGACTATATCATAACTTGTGAGATAGAATCATACATGGTTACACATACCAATGCATGGATGACTAAAGAATTGTTTTTGAATTGGATTTATCATTTTAGTGCATCTGTTCTTACTGGTGTCTCACCTACTAAAAGACACTTGTTTATTTGTATGGCCATGGTAACCACCTAGTTTTATGAACTATGGAGGAGGTAAATAACATGGGCATAGAATTGTTGACTTTGCCTACACACACTACTCATACGTTGCAACCCTCATATGTGAGTGTGTTTGGACCTTTTAATAATTAATATAACTTGCTAGTAGATATTTTCAAAGGGATATTACACCTTGAAATATCAATTCTAGATTTAGTAAAGCTAGAATCTAGCCACTAAATTATGATTATCTTATCAAGGATATGGCTTGTAGCCAATATTTTGATATCCATGGGAAGGAAAATGTAGATGTTTCACTGGACATGTTCAGCACATCTCAAGGATGTTGTTACCCATTACATGATAATTATGAACATGTCAATGATACTCAATCAAATGATGAAGCAACTCATGAGATTTTGGGAGTTGTTGCATTACACGAACCACATATAGATTCTATAGAACATATGCAAAATGGAACCGTTCAATTGAATATGGTTGAATATTTTCAAAAAATGGGAAGAATCAATGAGAAATAAAAATTATCAATCCAAGTAATTCAGCCTGAGTGGTTACTGTAAGCCATGATGAATATGAATAGAAATAGTGTTACCAACACTAATGAATAAAACCTTAACATGCCTTTGTTTCCAATAAACTTGAACAACAATGAATTGTTCATTCTTATGTGGATGGTGGAGGTGTGGAAGAACATAATGGAGGAAATGAATTACCAAATGGAGAAGCCAATGAAGAAGAATCACAATGCCCAGATGATCGACATTTGGTACTCTACAACTCCTTATTGTCACCCAAACAACATATAAATTTCAACCATCAACACATTATACATGCACAAATGACATAATGAATATTGAAAGAATAAAGTAATAAATCAATTAATGCATAATGGTATAGATATTTAACATCCCTAAATACAATATCTATGCAAGTAGGTTCAAGGCACTTCAAATAACTATTCTCCCATCTAAAAATATAAAACCTACTGGAAACTAACAATGCTTTCAAGATGGAAACCAAAAAATTAAGTGATTTCCATTATAAAAGAATAACTACCAGAAACCAACAATGCATTCAAGTTGGAAATCAAAGCATTGGGTCCATTCAATTTTTCATTCTTATCATACTTGGGGAACTACAAATGGATTCCCGAAACAAGGAAGTTGTCAAGTTCTTTAATGTTGAAGAAGAGGAGGAGAATCATGGGGATCCAAAGAATCCAATAAATCCATACACAAAAAAAATCCCTCTTTTAATTTTTTTGCTAGTGTCATAATGAAAGTTTCCATTTCATTCAAAGGAAAATATATCTCGTGAATGGGAATTTGGACCCAACCGAAGTTCTAAAACAATTAATGCATTACTACAAAAAAATGTTAGTGCAATACTAATAGATATTTGTTGATTATTGGGATTCTAGAGATTAACAAATTGGAAGAAGCACAAAAATGTTTGCAGGTAATGCATGCCCATGAATGCAAACCCACATCATTTACCTACAATATTTTCACTGATAACTATGTTAAGGAGGACAATTTCAATGAAGAATTTCAAGTTTATCAATAAAGGAAGTAGATATACCAAATAGATTAGATGAGGCATAGGAATTGTTCAAAAAAATAATGCAAGTGATTCTATCTCCTACATTGCAACTTAAAGAAATGTGTTGGTGCAAAATCGAGACCAGGATTCTCGGAGATTACCAACAAAATATACCATTGTAGTCTAGGAGCGTTGGCATATTCATCCTTCTGCAAGGGAAGGAGGTCTCACCTGAAGCGCAACTGAGATGTGTGTGTAGTGAAGTGATCAAAAGAGAACGCATCATCGAACTTTACGTTACCATGTTCATATTCATACATCAATACGAAAATACATTCACAGACAATGATTGAATGTTAAATACACATGACATAAGTAATTGCGCAGCATAGAAACCATAGATTCATACACATTATAAAAAAAAATCAGGGCCAAAACAATCCATTATATTATCAACATCTCCAAACTATCATACAATGAGTATTTCTCTCATACAATAGCTTATACGGTAAAATATATTCCTAGATACCCATTACATACTCTACCCTATTGCGCAAGCACAGTAACATCCACAAAACCCATTAAAATAATATCATGACAGTCATAACTTGATCCCAAACCAAACAACAACAAAACCTGAATATCTCTCTTGCGCCCTCATTCATCAACTCTGGAATGCTTCCCTTCGAAACAACCAGCCAATCAACCAACCAACCTTGTACCTTGTCACACTACCTTCCTCTTTATACCTTTCCCCTAGTCACTTCTTGGACTTATTGTTCTACTACTCTTTCAACCTTTTTTCGTTGGCATCTAGTGATTTTTCTGCTTTTATAATTGCTTTTCCAATTGGCACATGGTGTTTTTTGTTTTCTTTGTTGTTGTTAGACTTTCAGTTAACTTTTATCTCTTCTAACTGATTTTCGCTATTGTCCCTTTTCCAAATGGTCATGCAATGCTTCCTCAAAATTTTGGCATTTCTACAAAAACAGACATTTCTAAAAAAAAGAGGGCCCAACGAGCCCCAAGCACAACCATTGAATCGTCCTGAGTCAACCTTTCAGTTTCTCCCCATGGCCTTCTGTAAACGGAGGGCCCAACTCCGACATTATTTGGAGGGCATGTTGGCAGAATCTATCATAGTTCTCCACGCAATCCTACCATTTTCTTACTAAAATTGACGCTCTTGCAACAAAATCATGTCTTGTTGTCACATTGGGCTCCTCAGGTTTGATATCTAGTAGTGTATTCCATTTAGAGTTTGCAATGGAATCAAGTTGTTGCATCTGGACATAATCATCTTGCACTGCAGGGCGGAACTATTTGAGCTCTTTCTTAGCTACCTGATCAATAGACTCATCTAGAGCATCCATTATTTTCTCCACATCTTGGATCCATGCAAAATTTGTTGCTTGCTCAACTAGGTCAGTGATGGATTGGGATTTTGCGTTCATCTAGTTGAGTTGTGCATGAAACTCTTCGACTAGCTTACTTCTTTGTTCCAACAAGTCGACCCAGTCATTGACCATGCCAAAGATTTGGCGTCAGTCATATACATTGGCATGAAGAGAGAATCAAATGAGATTTCCCTTCGAGACTTCTTGTGTGACCTTTTTCATCGTCTCCTCGCACTTCTCCTTTTCCTTCAACTTGATTGCAACCATCTCTCGTTGAAGGTTGTCAGTCCAGGTAGCCAGTGGTGACCAGGCATTAGCAATGAGATCAATTCATTTTGGAGGTGTAACTGGGGTGATATCTTCAGGAAGATCAGGAGAAACTTATCTGAAGGTAGGACATACTTGGGGAAACCTATCAAAAATGGTCGCAATATTGGGCTCAACCTATGTTCACAACCCATGCTCATGGTCCCTGGTTGAAGTGGCTACAATGATGACTTGACACATCTATTGGGACTACTGTGTAAGATCTTCATTCATTTTTTCTATAGTGATAAGTCTCTGCCCAAGTTGATCTATGGATCCTCACATAAGATTCATGATTTGTGGTGTAGATCACGTCGCAAGATCATCGTTGGTGAGGGATGGATCCAAGTGAAACCATGAATCCAGTGGTTGACCACTAGAAATAGATCACTCGAACATACTATGGGTTCTAAAACTGTCAGAAATAGGTGAATTAGTAAGAATTTTGTGGGCGAGCATATCCTATACCTCTGGAGGAAGTGTCTCAATGACATCAGTGCACTCTAGGCACAATTCCAAGATTGTGTGGCATTTTCGTGGATCCTACAGCAATGCATCAATATGTTCCTTGATCGAACTTGTGATATGCATAGAATGGGTATCCTATTGGTTTTCCATCATGTTAATGTGAGTATTTGGACCCATATGCTTTGGCACCTCTAGTACCTTAGTTGGTTCAAGATTGGAGTTCTTCTCAGGTGGGGTGTCAAATAGGACATGGACCTACGAACCATTGAGGAAGGTGGATGGAATGGGTATTGGGGTTCCTGTAGCCATCATGAAAGGGTCGGTAGACTTGGTTTCAATAGTGTCAATATGAGTGTGGTGAGGGGAATATGGAGGGGAGGATAGGGCATCTACATCCAAACTAGGTGGTTGACGAGTGAGCTCTTCTATGATGGAAAATCGATAGGTATTAACTGGTGGGTCATCGATAATAGTGATGATGGGAATGGGAGAGGGAAAGGGGGTAGTGGTGTGAGTTAGTGGCTAAAGGGAGGAAATTGGAGTAGCATCAGTGACAATGGTTTCATTGGTGGAGATGGACGGAGATTCGTAGCATACTTTCTTACGAGGAAAAGACGTAGCAAAGGCTTGAGGGAGATGCTTACCAGAAATAATGGCATCATCTAGAATTGACAGGAATGAGAGAAGAACTTATTGGGGTAGCGTATTCTCATCTCCTGCTTCCCCATCGTCGTCTGACACTGGCAGAATATTTTCTTGCTTCAAGGTGCTCATGCTTGGACCTGTACCCTTGGTCTCTATTGGAACTGATTGTTATGATATCACAGGAATCACATAGGAAACGCTGGGTCTCTTATATAATTTGGTGACCCTGGGCCAGGAAGTGATGTCCTTTTCCATAATTTTTTTATCCAGGTGGGTATTGGTGGCCACCCAACTATTCCAACTGGCTCCTTTTGCCAGTTTTTAGTTCAGCACGTTCTTTTTTACTTCTTTGTAATTGTGGGTTCTACACTTTCGGGGTTGTCTGGAGCCCTACACATCTTCCAGGTGGATATTGGTGGCATGCCACCTAATCCAACTAGCTTATTTTGTATGTTTTCATGTCAACACATCTTGTTTTACTTCAAGGGACGTTTTGGGGCCCTAAACAATGTTATTTTGGCTCGCCACAGTCAAACTGTAGATGAAGTTAGAGTTTGATGGTGTAATAAATAGTTCTCAAAAAAAAAATTCTAATGGGATATCATGTGCCTAAAACAGATATCATATGCAAAAGTTATGACCCCAAGAATTTAATGTACTAACTTACCTAAACGGGGCCCACATGACTTTTGGTGTTTCATCTCCTAGGGCTAGATTTTTGGATGTCTAGGGTTTTGGCATTCCTATTTAACATAAAATGGTATTTAGAGCCTCATTGTAATCATATTCTTGTGAATGAGCGTAGCCGTCACATCTCTTCTCAGAGATAAAGCTGCCACCATTCTAGCGATTCATTGAATCTGTATTTTTACAGTCTCTTTACAATTCTTTCATTAATAGAAATCAAGTATTGTTGTATTTCTCTGTTTCTAGAAAGTTTCATGAGTATTTCATTGTAATTTCTCTACTTTCATTTCATTCTGAACATAATATGTATCAGTGGTATCAGAGCAGGCTGCTCTTGATCATTTTTCAGTGCATGTCCCCGACGAGGTCCGAGTATAGCCAGTTGGGTCTCAATTTTTTCTCTCTTGAGGACAATCACTCTCACACACCCAAGAAACCCTCGATGGCGGCAGAAAATAAAGATGGTGGATATGAATATTCTATTAACATGTTGCTTGAACAAGTTTTCATGCGACAGAGGGATGAAATGATGGAGAATTTTGCACACATTCTTCAATGTATGTCGATAGCAACAGGAACATATTCATCAAGTTTCCATTTTGGAGGAACCTCTCCTTTCAAGGTACAAGTTAATTTTGATATTCCCATATTTGAAGGTCAAATAGATGTGGATGCCCTAGAAAAATGGTTAAATCTATTATAAGGTTATTTCTCTATTAAAAAAAAAATCGACAATGAAAAGATCACCTTCGCACTCCTCAAGGCTCTCCCCCATGTCAAACATTGGTGGGAAACTTACTGGGAGAAAAGTTCCACAGAGGAATATGGAATCTGTGGAGTCAAACCCACTTGGGATTGTTTTGTGGATGCGGTCAAAGAATAGTACTATCATGTTGATAACTATGAATACCAATACATGAGATGGACCACATTGCGGCAAGAGAAGAGACAAATAGTGTCAAAGTTCACAAATACTTTCCATACCTTACGCACCAAGCTGAGTATCATGGACTCCAAACAGCATATGGTTCTAAAATACCATGGGGCTCTATATAGGTACATCCAAAAAAAATGGATTTCCTAAAACTCTCATCATTCGAAGTTGCCTATCGATATGTTGTCAAAATCGAGTAGAAATTTAGGCACCAGAACAAAGGGGAATTCAGGTCTGCAAATATGCAACAACCAAAGCACGGTAAAGATGACCCTAACCAACAGCCCCTAGACAACCAATCTGTTAAGCCCTAATATTGGCTCATTACCCCTTAATTGGGTCATATTACATTAATAATGTTATTTTATTTATGTCAGCTTTATTCCATTAGTTGTAATTATACCTCCTAGTCTCCTATATATACCAAGGAGACATTTTCATTTGGATTCATCTTGTACTTGAACATTTATGTGGGATAAAAGGAGGTTACCCCCTCGAAGAGGCTTATTATCTGAAATTATCTCTTTTTCAAGGCGTTGAGTACTTATTTTGAGGTTTTTCTATGCTATATTGATATTTGGTTCTTAACATATGGTATCAGATCTCAAGGTCTTGGGGTTTCCTACAACGTTTGAGACACCTTGTAATTTTGGATATAACTTTTTTCCTACAATGTTTCATAGGAAACTTCTTGGAGGATATTTAGTAGATGGATAAAGGTACGTTGGGTTAAACTTTAAGCTCCTAAGGCCTTATACTTTAGGAGATAAAGCCTGTGCAATATAAGGTTCTGGAATCATCCTGAACTGAGTCATTGCGGAATTTTCGCTATAAACTTTTTTCTGTAACGTTTAAGACCCTGAACTGCAGAAGATATTCACAGAAATTAGTAAGGTATATGTGGTAAAAGGTTCATCTTCTGGGTCATCTTACATTTGTAGATACACCCTGTGGAAGATAAGGTATATGACTAGTCTCAAGAAGGTGTTCCAGGTAAAACAATCATAACTTATTCCTAGAGTATCCAAATTGCATGAAACTAGTTTCATTGGATAGTGGACATTCTGTAGTATTTCTAGTATGAGTTTCAAAATTTTATATCAATTATTTTGTGCGGGGCATGCTATACAAGTGAGATCTCCTGGAAAGGTAAAAAATCAGCAAGTTGTGGGGAAGTTACCATAAATTCCACTTGGCACATCCAATTTTGATCATACCTATGGCATTGCAGAGAAGAAATATCAGAGAACTACATAAAAGAAAGTTTCATACCCAAAAGGGCCGAAACTTGGGAGATACAATAGAAGGAAGATTGTCTAGCAGAACCACCTCAAAATCAAGGTTCAAAAGTGATACTTGGCCAACATGCAACCCAAAAAGGGAACTTCTACACCAAATAAGCCTCCAGACAATCCTACTTGGACTCTTGATGAAAGTGAAGAAATGCGTAGGGACACAAATGATTTACAAAAGAAGATAGTAACAAAAGATGAACTACAAGAGATGGAAGCTAAGTTGGAGGCAATAAATACTAAGATGGATGGTTTAAAAGAGGAGATCATGGAAGTATTGAAAAATTTTGTAACAGAGAAGACACTTGAAAGTGAAAATGCATCCCATGAAATTCATGATGAGGAAACAAGGAAGGTGAATCAAGAATCGAGAAACTCCAACTTTGGGTTGAATACCAACCACGTTCCTAAGATTGATATGCGGGAGTTTGATGGCAAGGACCCAATCACATGGATACTTCATATGGAGCAATTCTTTGATCTACATAATGTGCCACATACACAAAAGGTACGAATTGATTCTTTATATTTAGAACCCAATCAATTTGTATGGTATCGATGAATTTGTTCTCACAAATCACTCGTCACTTGGACAATTTTCACGGAACAAATGATAGCACACTATGAGGATACAAGGAGCAATACCTTCTTTAGCCAATTGATAAATCTCAAGCAAAAGGGTTCAGTAACCAAGCACATTGATAACTTCCAAAGATTGAATATAAAGGTAACAGATATTCCAGATGAGAACTTTATTGATGTATTCATAGGAACTTTAAAGGATAACATTCAACATGAGGTTTGCCTTTGGGAACCCAAATCATTGGATAATGCATTTAAGGTGGCAAGAAATGTTGAAAGTAAAAATATGGCTATGACTACTAGAAGGACCAATCCTAACATATATAGAGAGAACAATGCTCCTTCTTCTAAAACACCTCAACCTACAAGGTTGACACCTCAAAAATTGGAGGAAAGAAAAGAAAAAGGTTTATGCTTTAATTGTGACAGCAAGTACAGTAAGGGACATAAGTGTGGTGAGAAGAAATTATTCTACATAGATTGTGAAGAGGAAGAAGAACAAGAACAAGAACCATCTCAAGAGGAAAACGTAGAAGCAATTGCGTCTGAAGAGTTGACTCCCATGATATCGTGTAATGCATTGGCTGGAATTAGAACTCCCCAAACCCTCAAGATCAAAGGATACATCAAAAAGAAAAAGGTAGTAGTCCTAATTGATTATGGCAGTACTCATAATTTCATTCACTATAAAATAGCCAAAGATCTCAATTTCTTTGTATATCCAGCGCCAGATTTTTAAGTAATGATTGCAAATGGAGGAACTATCAATTGCTCAGGAAAATGCAATAAGATCAATCTTACTATGGGGGAATATGTAATGAATATTCCAATGATTTATATACCCATCGATGGTGCGGATGTTGTACTAGGAATCCAATGGTTACAATCATTAGGAACAATGGCTTTTAATTTTCAAGAACTTTTCATGAAATTTTCATTGGAAGTTAAAGAAATTGAGTTAAGAGGTATCACAGGGAAACTTGGTAAGGTGATAAGCTCTAATGGCATGACAAAATTATTGAAAAAGGGGCATCAAGGCGTTATTTCACAACTATGCTCACTAGATGTTCAAACATCTAAGAAATCTATTCCTCAAGATATCCAAGGGATCATTGATAAGCAATCCAAAGTGTTTGAAGATATTCCCAAAGGTATTCCACCCACTCGAAATCATGATCATGAAATTCACCTAATTCCTAGGATTTTTCCTCCTAACATCAGGCCATACAGATACCCTTACGCCCAGAAGAGTGAAATTGAGCGCATGGTTGAAGAAATGTTAGAGGCTAGCATTATTGTACCTAGCCAAAGTTCTTACTCTGCACCAGTGGTAATGGTATTCAATAAATATAGCTCATGGCATATGTGTCCAGATTATAGAGAGCTCAATAAGATCACTATTAAATTTAAGTTTCCCATTCCCGTCATTGATGAATTGTTATATGAACTACATGGAGAAATCTATTTCACAAAATTGGATCTTCGTTCAGGGTATCATCAGATTAGAATGAAGGAAGAAGATATCCCAAAAACATCATTCTGAACTCATG
>SNQJ01S0207830.1:0-16233 GCA_010110895.2 Picea sitchensis
TCCACTGTGGCAAACCTGCCATGTTAATTGTGGCTTTCAGAGGCAGACACACGCGGTCCCATCCACAACTGCCTCTACCTACACCTGAAATTGATCCAGAGGTGGTTCTCAGAAAAGGAAAGGCCTCTGAAGGAGAAGCTTCCACTGTTGAACCAGGTAATATGGAATCTCCTTCTGTAGGAACTCCATTTTCTCCTCCTTAGTTTCTTAACAGACCTTTTTCTGAGGTTTCTCGTTTCCTAAATTTTGGGAGTGTTCCTGCCGCGTTTTCCTCTCCTGGTCTGGGATTGGAGGGAGAAATCCTTGTCACTCCCTTCTCCCCTGAAGCTCTACTTTGGCGTAGACCCAATACCACAGGAGATTTCCCCACTCCTATATTTACCACTCCTCCTCTTGCCACTTCTTCAAGAAGAGAAGCCTCTACGGACTTAAGCTCGTTAGCCTTCTCCCTAAATCCCCTATTGTTTCTCATTCCACTTAGAGACTCGTTCCTAGTAGCCCCTTCGCGAACTCCTTATACTCCAAGTTCTCCTCCACCTAATATTCCTATGGCTGGTGCTAATCCCCCTCTAAGTAGAATGGACACCATAGTAGCTGCCAGATATTCTCCCTTAGTCCTGCCTCAACCTGCGAATCCTCTCCCTCCTGGAGCTTACCTAAAATATATGCCTAAGTTCACTGGGGAAGAGGACATAACTGCGGAAGAGCACCTAGCTGTTTTTTATAGTTATGAAGACAACCTGAACATTGTAAATGAGGATGTCTGGATGAGAGTCTTCATCTATATCTTGGACGGTGAGGTGAGGAAATGGTTTAGGGGATTGGCCCCCGGATCTATTGCTGGAATTGAAGCTCTAGATGGCGCTTTCCTGAGGCAATGGGGAGATAAGAAGGATTTCATGTATTACATGATAGAGTTTGGGTCTTTGACGAAGATGGAAGGAGAGTCTGTCTCTGACTTCTCCAAAAGATTCAATAAGATGTATAATAAGATTCTTGTTGAGATAAATCCCTCAGAATCCTCTGCCAAAATTTCTTATGCTAGTGCATTCGGCCCTAATTTATGTCTTCTATTCAGAGAAAGGAGAGCCACCTCCTTAGCTCAGATGCAATATGCAGCCATAGAGGTGTAATCTAACGTATTAGTAGATGATAGACTGAGAAACAAGGCTGACGCAGAAAGGAGAAAGGGAATATCTGAATCCTCAACTTCTGGCCCCTCGGTGCCTCACCCTCAAATGGATGAACTGACCAAGATGGTGAAGTCTCTGTTTGCAGAGATGGAGAGAATGAAGGTGGAGGGAAGGAAAGCATAAAAAAATCCTCACAACGCCGAAAACAAAGGAGTTTTCAGGAGGCTAAACAATATTGCTCCCCCGACCATGCAAAGAGACCAGAGGGGAAGAGATAGAGAAGACCAGAAAATTCAGCCCCCTTTTCAAAATAATTTGGTGGTCGATGAGGGAGAAGGGGAAATGAATGGGCTTGATCCTGAAATCCACTACTTCAGAGACACTCCTCCTTTTCCTCATCTCGCTCAATCAGCATACGATGAATCTCTCATGGACAGTCAGCTAAATGAACTTACCAAGGGAGACAAGGCTAGTAGCAGCCAAGGAAGGTATAACCTGAGGTCCAAGAAAAAGATAGCAGCACCTGATGTTCCTGAATAGTTCCCTAGAACAAAGAAACCTACTAGTGAAGTAGCAGACAGTAACAAAGGTAAGAAGGCCCAACCCCTCTCTCCCATGGTCCAGAGTCATGTTTCTGAAGTAAGAGAAATCCCAAAGCTTACATCTTATTTTAATTTTGAGCATGAAATTCAAAAGATTAGGATCCCCATACCCCTCACCGAATTGATTAAACATGAAGATTTCAAAAAACGCTTCTCTGGGTTGTTATAGTCTGAATCCCCATGCCTTCCCACAGAATCCATCAATTTGCAATATGAAAATCCTGCAGTTATCCTAGGTCCTATGGTAGAAGACAGGAATGATTCATCCCCTCCCTTCTACACTTCCTTGAACATACCCAACAAGGTATTGCACAAATGTTTGATGGATTTAGGAGATTCTCACAACCTCATGCCCAAAACTGTCATGGAAGAATTAGGAATAGAGGTCACCTGAGCCTATCATGACCTCTATTCTTTTGACTCCAGGAAATTTCAATGTCTAGGAGTCATCAAAGACCTGGTCGTGACCTTGTTTCAATTGCCCATGAAAAGTGTGGTCATGGATGTTGTAGTGGTTGATGTACCCCCTAAGTTTGGTATGTTGTTATGGAGATATTGGATAAAATGACTAGGAGGAACTCTACAGATGGACCTAACCTATGCTACTATCCCAGTGTTTGGAGGAGAGCATAGGAGGCTATACAGAGAAGACCAACTGACCTATATAATCAGTGATGAAGCCAATCCTACCAACCATCCCATTTTTTACTTGGACACTGACTTAGGTTCCAGTTTGCTACAACTCACTCATGCTCCCAAGCCTCCTCTTAAACTCAGAAAGAAGCCCACCACTCCTCATGAATTTTCTCCCCCCATCTCCCCCGTCTGGAAAATGTTTTTTGATGGGGCCTCTTCTAGGGAAGGCGCTGGTGCTGGGGTATTTTTTGTATCACCTTCTCAGGAAACCATGTCTCTTTCATACAAGCTAGAATTTGAAGCTACTAACAATGTGGCAGAATATGAAGCTCTTGTTCTAGGATTAAGAGCTGCAAAGGAAATGGGAATTCAGGAGGTAGCAGTGTTCGAAGATGCATAATTGGTAGTCCAAAAGATCAGAAATGCTTATCAGGCTAAGAATCCTTGACTCAGTAGTTACAAAAATGAGGTATGGGACCTAATTGATAGTTCTTTCATCCCAAGAGAGAAGAACACAGTGGCGGATTCCTTGGCTACATCAGCAAGCAATTTCAAAGTGCCCTTGCCACCCAAATTCAGATACGATGTAGAAGTAAAATACAGGCCCTCCATACCTGACAATGTCAAACATTGGAAGGTGTTCGACGATGATCTTGAGGTCAAACGATTCTTGGAGACTATTGAAGAATTTTCAGAGATGCATATTGACCAAGACTCTGTCTCTGAAGAAAAGCTTGATGGGGGTAATTTTCTGAATAAGATTGTAGAGCGTAACATTGTGTAGCTGCCCAACAATCATATTCCAAGGGGACTGGTTCCTTTGGAAAGGATTTTTGATAAAAATTATGTGGCATTAAAAGGGGAAATCTCAGAGGATGACGTTGATACAACTCAGTGCAACATTGGCACTGAGAATGAACCCAAGTTTGTCAAATTGTCAAGAATCCTGACAACGGAGTAGAGGAATGAATATGTTGGACTATTGAGGGAGTTTGCTGATGTTTTTTCCTGGACCTATGGATATCTCAAAACATATGACACTTTTGTCATCTAGCATAAAATCCCATTGAAAAAGGAAGCAAAACCATTTAGGCAGAAGCTAAGACAGATCAATCCTATGCTACTGCCTATCATGGAGAGGGAAGTGAAGAAGCTGCTACAGGCCCAGATCATCGTACCACTGAGATATTCAGAGTGGGTGGCCAACTTGGTACCAGTAACGAAAAAGAATGGAGAAATTAGACTCTGTGTAGACTTCAGAAACCTGAACAGGAGCTCATGGAAGGATAACTTCCCCTTACCAAAGATGGAGCATATATTACAGAGGGTAACAGGAGCATCCAGGATGTCCATGATCGATGGCTTCTCTGGCTACAATCAAATCTCTGTTCTTCCTGAGGACAGGAAAAAGATGACATTTACCACTCCATGGGGCACATTCATGTATGCTAAAATGCCTTTTGGATTGATGAATGCAGGGGAAACGTTTCAACGTTCCATGGACATATCTTTCATTGGGGAAAAGGATAAGTTTGTGGTCATCTATCTAGATGACACAACAGTATTTTCAACATTTGATAAAGAACATTGTTGTCATCTCAGGAAGGTTTTCCTGAAATGCAGGAGTTTTGGCATTTCATTAAATCCCAAGAAATCTTTGTTCTCTATGCAGGAGGAAAAGTTACTAGGCCGCATAGTATCAGCGAAAGGAGTCAGGATTGATCCTAGTAGAGTTGAGGCAATACAAGCCTTATCAATCCCGAGATCAAGAAAGGAGGTCCAATCTTTCCTTGGTAAGATTAATTTTCTGAGGAGGTTTGTTTCTAACTTTGTTGAGGAGGTAAAACTTATAACAGCCATGTTAAGGAAAGGAAATGAAGTGAGGTGGACTTCTGGATCACAAAATTCCTTTGAGAAAATAAAGAGGGCCCTGAATGAATCTCCTATGCTTATCAGTCCCAATTACTCAAAGGATTTCCTTATTTTTTCCTTTGCCTCACCTAACACAGTGGCTGTTGTTTTGTTACAGAAAAACGAGGTTGGGCTAGAGCAACCTATTTCCTATTTTAGCAGAGCTTTGAGGGATGTCGAAGTCAAGTATGACACTATGGAGAAGAAGACCTATTCCCTGGTAAAGTCTCTCAAAGCCTTTACAACCTATGTCCTACAGTCAAAAATCATTGCCTATGTCCCCTCGACTCTTGTTAAAGACATTCTTATTCATCCCGACATAGACAGGAGTAGGAGTAAGTGGATATCCAATATCCTGGAGTTTGACCTGGAAATAAAGCGTACCAAATTGATCAAAGGTCAAGGTTTAGCCAAGATGTTGGCTGAAGCAAATTGCCAATCTTTGGGGGTAAGTTTCATCAATGAATGCTCAGGGATTCAGCAGGATCAGCTACCTGAAATAGACCCTCAAAGGGAATCCCCATTGGCTCGATGTCCCTGGTATAAGGATTTCATATATGTTTTACAGGAGTTGCAGCCTCCAGACGACCTGCAAAGAAACAAGGCAAGATATCTGAATCTCAAAGCAGTCAGATATTTCCTTATCGATCAAGTTTTGTATTGGAAAGATCCCCTGGGGTTTCTTTTGAAATGTGTAGATCCACAAGAGGCTGGCAGGATCATGGTTGAATTTCATGATAGCCTATGTGGAGGGAATCATTCTGGAAAACCACAGCCTACAAAATTCTCAGGACTGGATACTACTGGCCCACCGTATTCACTGAAGTCTGTAGAAGGGTCAGAGCCTGCATCAAATGTCAAATATTTGCAGGAAAACGAAAGTTCAAGTCTTTTCCTTTAAATCATTTGGTTGTTTCAGGACCTTTCCAGCAATGGGGCATAGATTTCATTGGAGAAATCCACCCTGCCTCCAGTGGGAAACACAGGTGGATCCTGAATGCTACAGATTTCTTTACCAAGTGGATTGAAGCTATCCCCACTAGGAGTGCTTCCCACAAGGTAATCATTGGATTCCTGGAAGACCTCATCAAGAGATTCGACTGCCCAAGTAAGATTGTCACTGATAACACAACGTCTTTTAGGGCTGAGCCGTTAGCCCAGTTCTGTGAGAAATTCAGGATCAAGATGATCCATTCCACCCCATACTATCCCCAGGGAAATGGTTTAGCAGAGTCCTCCAACAAAATCCTGATAAGAATCATCAAAAAACTACTGGAGGACAATAAAAAGGCCTGGCATTCAAGGTTGAAATTTTCTCTATGGGCCGATTGAGTGACCACAAAGAGATCTATAGGCATTTCCCCTTTTCAATTAGTCTATGGAGCAGAGGTTGTTTTTCCTTCTTAGCTAGCCATTCCTGTAGCAAAATTCCTCCAGGATCATCAAGAGGAGCCTGATGACATGATCAGAAGAATTCATCATCTAGTGGAAGTCCAGCAAGCCAGAGAGTAGGTAATGAGCAAAATTTAGGACCATCAACAGAATATCAAGCAGGTTTTTGATGAGAAGGCCAAGAAGGAAGAGTTTCAGATAGGAGACCTAGTACTGAAATGGGATGCTCCTAAGCAAGATAAGGGCAAGCACGGAAAATTCGAGTCCCTGTGGATCAGGCCCTTCAAAATCTTCGAAGCATTCTTGAATAATACCTACAGGTTGTGGGATTTGAAGGATCAAGAAGATTTCAATGGCCCTGTGAATGGGCATTTCCTAAAAATATTTTTCTCTTGAACCGCACATGGTTTTTCCGTGGTTGTAAATATTGTCTTTCTTTCTATCTTTAAGTTTTGAATAAATGACTCCATAGCCCAACAACAAGGCACTGAAGCAGCAAAGGAGTTCTCGGCAGCCCGCACGGGGTGTGTCGTCCCCCATGGAGCCTAATGTTAACACATAATTATGACTGGGGGTACTCTCCTGAAGAAGCGTCCCTCGGGCGAAGAAAAAAAGATCCAAGAAAAAACCATTTTCCCAAATTTTTGAGGGCGGGCGCGTCATTTTAATGAACAGGCACTTTTGGGCGATCACGATCTGCCCGCCTGAATATACGACTCTCATGCGATTTCCTAGCCCCCCACCCGAATTTTTTCCTTTAACAAGGGGGGGAGGGTCCAGAATCAGGCGCGCACCTTTTGAATGGTGGAGATTGAGGAACCCAGATCAACGGCTCTCATGCAATTCTAGACCCTCTTGCCATTCTGCTTTTAATGAGAAGGGCAGGGTCCAAAATGAGGTGGGGGCCCCTCCTGTCGTGTCGGCCTCCTGCACACCTTTCCCATATCAGGACCCATGTATCCTGCCATGTCCAGCCACATGGCCCCTCTTTCAGCTCATCTCCCTCTCATCACCTGCCATGTGTCCCTTTCACCTAGTCACCTCCACCTTAGCACCTTCCTCCATTCCATGTCTCCTGTCCCCATATCACTTACACGAAAACACCCCTTTCACCCCCCACCTCACCTTCACTATACTGGCACCTACAACCTCCTCATCAAGCATGCCACATATTCCACCTCTCATCTCATGAACCGTTCAGCTGGTCTAGGTGGCCCCTCAAGAAGACCTCCATGTCCCCAAAAGGCAGAGTTGACCAGAACCATTCCTGATCCCAAGAGGGTAGTTATTACAGTTGTTGGAGGTGGTTAGACATCGCCTCCGCCATAAATGGAAAGTCCAGCAAAGGACTGAAGCACGTCAATCCATCTGCAGGACAGTTAGGAGTCTGATTGAAATCATCTAGAGTCTGCATGCACAGACTGTCATAAAGCATGCATACGTAATTCTTTTATTGCAATATCTTGTTTTCACTGCTAGGGTTTTGTATGGAGTATATTTGGGTGTTTTTGCCATTTTTTGTAAGGTATCGAGGGTTGAGAAAGGCTCCCAGTTGTAAAAATTTAATGAAGCACTGGTTATTGTAGTTATGCATGGACTCTTGAGACTTCTTTCCTTATGAATGTCGGTTTCTTTCGCATCTTTGTTTACACTGTGTTAGAGAAGCTCAGAATTGGAGGATCCAGTCGAGTTGTAACTGTTATAGGATGATGTAGGTTGGATCACTATAACATTCGCATTGTTTCTAATCGGTCCCTGTGATTTTATTAGCGTTGAATGACTTGGAATTGGAGGATCCATTCAAGTCCCCCCTTCAGTTCCTCGAAGCCCTGAACCAAGAGGATCTTTCATTCAGAGTTTTTCTTCTGCAAACTACTGAAAGGCTTGTTGCCTGAGGTAGTTTACTCACTCCTCTCACCAAGTCTTCCACCTGCTCATCTTTTAATCAACTCACTGATTGAAGTTAGATAAAGACCTCCTTTGTTCCTTACATACTAGACCTAGTCCCTAAGTTAGAGTGATATCTTCCTGAGTCTCTACCCATTTGATCACCCATTAAAATTATCGTGACATAAAATTGATGGGAATTAAGCTCTGCTCTTGTAAGCAATCCAGGAGTGACTTCTGATGCTAACATATACCATCCACCTCTAGATGTCAACCTGACCCATTGATCATCTAGAAGTGTCCCAACACTTCCTCTAGCACATCCACGATCAACATTTCATTAATCCTCCTACCTTATCCTCGTAAGGAACTATGTACTCAACATCATCAAAATTTTACTTATGCTTCCATAGTGAGATCATCAATAAATATATGATCTATGACATCACCATATTTTACATTAAATGATAGACTATAATAATTATATATGGATGTCATATTCATTCTCTATATTTGCGATATGAATTTCAACATATATTTGTGCACCAAGTATTATACCCATGTCTGCAGTGCATACATCCTCCACTTACTATCCTCTTGCATTGTCATGTATAGACATACCCTTAGTTAATAGGGATAGACACTTCCCTAGCACAACCATGAGTTTTTGAACTTTCTCATGTCATTTCACTTCTTTCACGAGGTTCATTCTTAGTCCTCATGACTTGTTTTATTTTGCAAAAAGGGATTACCCTAGCAGGACGTTTTTCAGTTATAACAGGTTAGGTAGGTTGATATCACCTGCTCTAGTGAGGCCTCTAGACATGGAGGATTGTTCTCCCAATTCCAAATCCTTCATTTAATCAACACTTTTAATTAACAGAGGCTTCATAAGCCTATGTTTTAGGCAATTCCTACCACCTATTCAGTCCATTTTTTCCTTCTTGACTCGAGTACTCTTTAAAACATGTTTATTCCATCTTCATCCAAATTTTATTATTAATTCCCATCGGCATAATACCACTTTTGTAGGACTGGATATCATTTCTCCAAAATAAATCATAGGCTTCTTCTGCCACTGTCTAGCATGATTCAATATTGTTGGGTAAAATCCCAACTGAATTTTAATTTGCATCCTTCTCCTCAAGGAACTTATGAAGATAATTTTCGTACAACAATAATACTCTCAACATGATCATATTAGCCTTGGTAAAATAGTATTATGATTGTTCCCCAACCCATCCAAGCATGTGTTTTAATTGTTCTCTGCTAGATAGGATGGGGCAGGGTTCCCTCTCCCTTAAATTTTTCTAAGAAAGAAAAATAATCACTTGAATCTTTCGTGAGCCCAAGTAGGACAAGTGTTGTTTCCCACTCTGATACCACTTTGTAACACACCCAACCCCCAACTACCTTTTTAAGGGATGGGTCATAAGAATTTTTATTTTATCAATCTTATTGAATCCTCTTCCCGAGATCTTCATCATATTCTTCTCATCAAGAAATTTCCAACAAATGTTATCATGCTCAAATACGAGCTCTAGATTGGAAGTTATTCCCTTTCAAATCTCTTCAGGCATCATTGGTCAAAGGCCATGTGGCACCCACGTGGTTTCACCTCACTCGTGTCATCCCAGCTAGCATAGAATCGACTAAGGTTTTCATCCTTTAGCGATGACATGGCCACTTGAGGGGTGGTTACAGGGAAGGTTCCACGTGACTTCACAATTATCGAGCCTTCGGACCTTTGTGCTTCCTCTCCATGTATGAAACACTCCCAAAGACCTCAAGTACCAGAGTTCCCTAACATTCATGCATCTAAGGTGGATATCAATCCACCATTGACTCCAACGACTGATATTCTCCCTCGTTCAATGCATAGACTTAAGGGATTTCATCGTTCGACACTTTGGCACTTCGACACTGAACACCCTTTTCTCTACCTGTATATCCTATGGAGTCCCGAAACCCCTAAATATTTCCATGTGGATCCATCCTTCAACCCTATTTGAGCATACATTCTAACACCCTAAGCCTCTTAGAGTTCCAAACTCTAGAGGTCCCATTATCCATTAGGTCAAACAACTATGAACTAGGAGGTGACATGTGGAAAAATATGGATATGACACATGGCCCAATCAATGGGTAACACGTTTCAAGTCCCAATTGGAACATAAGGTCTGTAAAAATCATGAATCAAGGTGACACATGGCATGTCGAACATGGGTCCACGTCACCCTGAGTGATGTCAATGTGCCACATCACTCTAGACTGATAGCCTCAAGGAGCCTCCAGCCTCTCCTACCTGCAAAATTGCCCGGAGCACCAAATTTCAAACTCCTTCCAGCAACCTCCCAACACATTTTTATCCCACGGTCAAGATAGGTCCATTTAGATCCCTATATCTACAACCTCTATTGCTTCACGAATTAAGATTTCGGTGGTTTGGATGTCTAATTTTCTTTTTTCTCCCTAGGTGGTCAGTGTCGGTATAACCATGGTCTAAATCCAATGGTCAGGAGAGATACTAAAGCATCCTCGGATCAAATTTCCACATCACTTCACAACTTCGACGTTTGAGGTAAATCCACGCCTTGCATCCCAAATCACCCAAAGTGGGGTTTAGCCAAAGAGTAGAATAATGATCGAACAGTTAGGAGAGGTCCTCAATGGAATCCCCAAATCAATGGCTCATGACTCTAGCTCAAAGGTCCCTAGGTTTGAGTTTTCAACCACTCCTAGAGGGATACCTGTCAACCTGAAACATGCTAGCAAGATGTGTGGCACATGCCTCAAGTTACTAACATATATTTACTATGTCACAAGGCCACCACACATGGCATCACCATTTCTCGACATGTGGACCCCCACATTCTCTTGACGTGATATGAATGCCCCCATGATCAAATGGTCGAGAGGGGTCTCAAAGGATCCTTAGATCAGCGTCCCACATTACTTTGTGACTTTGGCATTCAGGATTTTTGGTCTTGTAACACCTATGTTCTCCTGAAGTGGTCAATGTCAGAATAACCACGACGTAGATCCAATGGTCAGGGGAGATCCTAAATACCCTCATATATATGGCTCATGTTACTTTGCGTTTGAGAATTGGATCTGTGTTCAACAATGGGATGAATCCGACTATAACAGGTAAATGAATTCCATATTTTTTTCAACCATCAAGTTATTGGTCCAACAGGTCTCCTTCAGTACATTTGGACATTGCAATGTTCATTCACCCTCGAGCTTCAGAATCTCAGAGTCCCGAATAACTTAGCTCCTTTTTGGGTGTAGCAAAGGGTTCCATGGACCTAGTCCTATGGAATTTTGTCAATATTCAGAGGCTACACTCATAAATCTTAGCCAGGATTTGGTTAAGGCCATGGTCATGAGCCCATGGTCTCTTGAATGACTGGTTTGAAGGAAGTGCCTTCCATTCACAGAAATTAAATTCTAAAATAGGGAAAGGTATTTTCTAGGGATCAACGCAACTTTGGTAGTCCTGTAGAGTCTACCCAGACTCTAGAACTATGAGTTGATCCCTGGGAAAAACACCTTGAGGATTTTCCAACTAGCCCAGAGGAAAAACTTGTCATATTACAACCATTCAAATGCAACAGTTTACACCCGGGGAGGTAATATGGGGTACCTAGGGATGTACCCAATGGGAATGTGGTTATGTATTATTAGTGGAAGTCATTTAATATATGAGAATGTGGTGATTCAATGTAAGGTGGACTAGGTCCACTATATTAATAAAGGCCCACTATTGTATTTAAATGTAATAAATGTGAGAAGGCTCTCAAGATGGTTCCTAGGAGATAGAGAGAGATATATCAATAAGTGTAAGAAATGTAATGAGAGAGAGTGAAGAATAGTGTGAATTAATCAAGCATTGCTTGAGGACTATTATCCTTCCTTAAAGATTAATATATGGTGTTACCCTACCTCAATGGTTTTGACCATTTCTTGTGTTCAATGTTTTGGTGAATGGTTTGGTGTTTATTATTGGTTTATTTTGAGGTTTATCTTCAGATCTATTCAGGTACATAACAAGTGGTATCGGATCACTTTCCTTGGCCAAATAAGAGAATAAAGTTTTGCTCTTTTTTCAGATTTTTTCTAGGGAAAAAAGGGGCGGCACACTTTAGGTTCATATATGAATATTTATGAGTTGAATTTGAAAAAGAAAATTGGATATTTGAATTCCTCTTGGAAAAATAGCCAATTTCAAAAACAAATCAGCCGAAATGGAGTCTAGGAAGTAAATTTATGACCATTTTAAATTCAACCATTTTTTAGGGTTTTTCCAGAAAAAACTGCGATTTTATGCAGTAAGTTATTTCTACACCCTAGTTTTTGTTGAAGATTTATTCCAAGAATAATATTTTTTACTAGAAGAGATGACAACCCTAGTATTGAAGAATTTATACAATCTCACAATTCATTATGGAAAGGGTAGTGAAAATCTTTTGTACACGGGGGTTTCAAAGATGATGCTCTCATATGGTGGAAATCATTTCACCATTATGAGAGGATGTCACTTTCTGAGGAAGAACTTGAAAAACTACTTTTAGACAAGTGGTCTCATACAAAGAGTAAGGATAAATACATCACCAAGAATTTATTTTCATGTGAAAAATCTATATTACAAGTTCATGGTTGTATTCATAAAGAAAATGTCATTGTTTCTATTAACCCTAGTTGCAAACAAAATTTTATCAATATTCAGTTGGTTAATAGATTTCAAGTTCCAACAAAGAATATTCAAAGCACACAGGTTGCAGGTGAAAATGTTAAAATTTTTAAATATTTGAAGCTCAATATAGATAAATATGTGTTGCATTTATATTTTGAGGCTCTAGATATGGGTGATGAAGACATTGTTTTGGGATATCCTTGGATAGAATCAGTGGGTACCATTAATATTAATGTGCAAAAGAAGTTTCTAAAGCTTTGGTACAAGAAAAAGAAAATTACATTGTAGGATGTGTCTCATAGTAAGAAATATGGGCCCATGGAAGCTATCAAAGAAGTTGTTGTCGAGACTGAAGTTGAATTAGAGGAAGAGTCTACAGAAGGAGATGAAGAAAAACTACAGGAAGGACATAATAAGGAATCTAAGGAGTTCATTGAATCAAAGGCACAAAGTGTTGCATATTTGAAGAGAAAATAACAGATTCCTTCAGTTGTTGTATATCTCCATCCACATCATATAGAGACACAACAATCATCAAGGCAAGGGTGTGTGCATCAACACATTTATGCACTATCAGGGCACTAGATAGGAAACCGATCAAGAGGGTCATGGAGGACTACCGACACTACGGGAAGAGCTCAGGATACAGAAAAAATCCCATGGAAACCCCGACATCATGCAGAGAAAGATTAGGGTGGAAATGCAGTAGATGGACATCATGTTCGACTTCCATTGGGATGGATGGATGGTGATACTTGGTACCAGTTGGCTACATTTCTTAGCCGGTCACATTCTGTGGTTTCTTCTCATGTTTCGAGGATGAAACATGTGAAGGGGGATGTAATGTAGTATACCTAGGGAGGTAATATGGGGTACCTAGGGAGGAACCCAATGGGAATGTGGTTATATATTATTAGTGGAATTCATTTAATATATGAGAATGTGGTGATTCAATGTAAGGTGGACTAGGTCCACTATATTAATAAAGGCCCACTATGGTAGTTAAATGTAAATATAAATGTAAGAAGGGTCTCTAGAAGGTTCCTAGGAGATAGAGATATCTATATAAAGAAGTGTAAGCAATGTAATGAGAGAGAGTGAAGAATAACGTGAATGCATTAAGCATTGCTTGAGGAGTGTTATCCTTCCTTAAGGATTAATATATGGTGTTACCCTACCAGAAGGGTTTTGACTATTTCTTGTGTTCAATGTTTTGGTGAATGGTTTGGTGTTTGTTATTGGTTTATTTTGAGATTTATATTTATATCTATTCAGGTACTTAACAGAAGACCAATAAGAACCATTACCATCAGTTTCACGTGAGGCACAAATTATCACAATTACAGACATTCAAATCATGAATTTAAATTCTAGTACAAATGGTATATGAAATACTTATCTATTAAAGTCGATCACCGACCAACTGACTATGGGTGTTCACCTTTCCACCCAACCTTAGGCTTAGAGGAATTCACTCTTAGTGCTCTAGCGACCTCCATGCCAAGCCATGATATCACTAGGGAAATTTTACAATTTCTCATGGATCCTTTCCCTATCACAGCCTTTACAAGGTTTATCATACGCTCCCTCAACATCAATCTCATGGCCCTCTTCTCAGGTCATGTTTTCTACAAATTCTTTGAGATCCTTTCTCGTGTTCTCTCCCTTTAACCAGAACAACTTAATCATTTAGTTCTTACTTTTAGCTGGAGAGCCTCACGTGCTCCTCCTCTTTTTGAATGGTCTATTTCTTCTCTTGCATGCCCTCTCCTTTTTCCCCTGGGGAGTTTCTGGACCTATCATGTTCCTTAAGTCAGAAGGAACTCGGGTCAGTCTGGGCCTACAAAAAAACTGCACTCTGTGGTACTTCGAGCTGATATTTTTCTGCCTCCTCACCCAAACTCTCCATGCTTCCATTCATGGGGGTAGTTTATTGGTCAACCACTAGTCCTTATTTCATTAACTGAGTTTTCCTTGGGATTAGGATGAGGCTTATTATTTAAACAAAGATAATTTGAGTCATTTTGACATAATACACCCTCTCTACAGTTTCCTCACTCTTTTCTCTAGTGATAGCATGGCCAATACTTCAAGGATTCACCCCCACAGTTAGATTTTGGAAATATAAACAATAATACATTTACATTGTTCACATGCCATGTCATGGTGATCATAATTAATGATTAATTACAAGCTAGGGGAAACAGGGGTATTACACAAGTTTTCCTACAATAATGGGTATCAAGAATCATTGAAAATGAAACTATTTGAATCATTGTATAGTAGAAAATGAAACACACCAGTAATTTGGGATAACCTATCAAACAAAGGTGTGATTGGGTTGGAATTGTTAAAGGAAATGGAATAAAAAATGGTAGAAAACATGTAGAATTTCAAAGTTGCACAAGATTGGTAGAAGAACTATGTTGATATAAAGAGAACACAGAGAATTCAAAATGGGAGAACATGTGTTTTTAAAAGTTAAAGACAAGAGAAGCTTGTTGAAATTGGAACGTTTCCCAAAGTTGGTAGTGAGATATTGTGGGCCTTTTGAATTCTTAGAAAATATAGGACTAATTGCATACATGGTAGCATTGCCTACATCCATGAGAATTCATAATGTGTTCCATGTGTCTTGATTAAAAACGTATGTACCTGAACCTGATTGGAATTTGATTATGTTGGAACATGAACGGGATTTATGGTAAAACAAAATTTCTTAGGAACAAATTCATAATCTTGGTAAAGGTTCAATGTACCTATTATGGTCCCGAAGATGTTACATGGGAGCACGAGGAAGCCATGCAGGAAACATACCCATAATGTTTTTTAAAAGTTTGAAGAAAATTGAATGTGCATTTGTACATAAGTGAATGAAGACTCCATTTTGGAATATGAAGTTCCTGAAGCCACAAATATGAGATTTCCTATCCAATCGATGTGTTGGTTGAGGGGAAAGGGGAATTTCTTGTTGGAATTATTACGTGAGTCAATAGGTTGTGGAATTATCAATAATTTGATGTAATGTTTATATATATGTGTCGATGTGTAAATTTTTTGGTTATGTGCATTGAGGACAATGTCGTTTGTATGGGGAGGGGAATGTAACATCCTAGTTTTCAAACGCTAAACTAGGGATTTATATTGTAGATGTATTACATGGCTGAGAGCCAAGTGATGTATATTGTAAATGTAGTATGTGGCTGAGAGACAAAACGATGTAATATGTAAATGATGTGAATTTAATATAATGAATAAAATGTATCACCGGATATAGAGGCAAACAAATAGATATTTTTCATCTAAGTATCAACAAGAAAGGAAAGGGGTCCAAGGGGGGGATATTTTTCCCATATCTATTAAACCAAAATGCATTTCTTATCTTCCTTCTAAATTATCCTGTTGACATTACTAATACAACTGAGAGGGGGGCGGTGAATCAGTTGTCTTTGAGCTTAAACAATAATAACTCTATTCAAATATTCTTAATATTTCTTCAAGTGATCATCAACATTATACAGCATATGGACAGTAAAAGTAAAAATCATCAGTCACACATAAGGTATACACAGAGACATATTTTCATGAGGAAACCCATAAAGGGAGAAAACCTCTTCTTCTTCGAAATGATAGGCAATCTTTTAAGTTCTGTACATCATCTTTAATTGAGCACCAACTCAATGTGAGGCTGCTACTAGTTCTGGTTTCTCTAGCACCCACTAGAAGGAAGCACCAACTCCCTATATGTTCCAGCACTAACTGGATGGAAGCACCAACTTCCAGTTACACAGGCTCCAACCTGTATAACAGAGAACACTTGTTCTCCCTTGCACCACCGTGCCACCCTGGTTTCTCTGGCTGCAACCAGATGGAATCTACAACTTCTTGTGTTCAAGCTCCCACTTGAACCTATGAGGACAACAGTCCTCCCGAGAACCTCCCAACCTCCCTAGAACATAAATGAACATATAAA
>SNQJ01S0207831.1:19722-32181 GCA_010110895.2 Picea sitchensis
CAAATTATTTGCAGAATGAAAAATCATTTGTCAACAAAAACACTAGAGATAGATAATATCCCAGTCACCAGTTGATCCTATAACTTATAGGGTGATAACAATAGGTTTGGAGTTATACTCAGTGGCAGTTGAGGTTTTTACAACTAGGGTTTTCTTCTTCAAAATGAGTCATCTTGTGATTTTTGATATAATCGTTTTTTGGGGATGATTCGAGGACAGAAAATCATAGGAATTTTATAGACTATATTGAATAATATTAGGTACAAGTTTTATATCTTGATTCATTACAGGTACATAGTTATACTTGTTTGAAGTTAGGGTTTGTGACTAATCCAAAAACTAGTCCCAAACAGGTGTTCGAGATAAAATGGTCATATCTGAAGCCTGGAATGTCAAAATGGAATTCCACTTTTCAATTAGAAGGATAAAAAATCCTAATATATTAGGTCCAATTATCAAAATCCAAAATGGAAAATTGATCTTGTGGCAAATCTTACAAGTTTGCATATTTGAGGTACAGTTCTAAGTAGTTTTGTATGCAGATTTAAGAAGTGATTTTGGGATTGTATTTGAAGGTTGTGATGTTGTTGTGAGGTTGTGATGTTGTTCTATTATCTTATATGAAGTTATGATTTTTTTGTGATATTTATGTGAGTGGATGTTGTCTTTAGTGGATGTTGTCATGAATGGATGTTACCATCAATAGCTGTTTCCATTAGTGATTACATTCTAGAAATGATGATATAAGGATTGATAAGGTTTGAAGGATTGTTTGTGGAGTGAAGCATGCAGGTTTGGAGGACATCAGTTTGAATATAGTGACAATGATAGTGTGAATATAGTGACAGTGTGAAGATAGTAATAGTGTGATGATAATGTCAGTGATAGTGTGAAGACAGTAACCATGACAGTGTGAAGACAGTGAAAGTGGTAGGTTGATACTCTTATTCATATCAGGGTGGAAGGGTGGTTTCAGGAAGATTTGTGTCTCCATTCAGGAGGTTGGTGCATGTGCTTTTGGGAGTGGGTGCTTCCTTCTAGTTGGAGATGGTAAAGCTAAGGGATTGGTGCCTCCTTTCATTCGGTGCTAGTAAATTAGGGAGTTGGAGTTTCCTTCAGGTTTGTTCCTGTAAATCAGGGGGTTGGTTCCTCCTTCCAGTTGGTGCTGGAGAATCTTAGAAGTTGGTGCTTCCTATGAATGTAATATTGACATGATATAAGAAAAACATTTTGTGGTTTTCTCTTGTTTGGTTTTCCACATAACAATCATTTTGTTTTGTGTATGGTTTTATGTGATGATGAATGGAATTGTTAATGTTTAATGTTTGCATGATGTTCTTAAGCTTAAAAATGGTAAAAAGTGCTAAATACTTATTCACCGCCCCCTCTTAGTATTAGTGAATATTCCAACAATTGGTATCAAAGTGGGTTCCTTCAGGAATAGGTTAACCATTGGAAGGAATATCATGGATATTCAGGAAGTTTACTCTGTAGATGGAGTTCCATTGTTCAATGGATCAAAAACTTTTCATTGGAGCATAAGTATGAGAACATTTTTATAGGAATAGGGGCTTGACATTTGGCAATCAGTATTAGATGGTTACACCAGTCCAAAAGGCAGAACAAAGGGTGCAACAACAAAGAAGATACAAAAAGACAATGCAATTGAGTTGAACATAATTCTAATGGGCTTATCAGAGTCTGAAAAGAAAATAAATGAAGTTGGAAAGAATTCATCAACTAAAGAGATTTGGGATAAACTAGAAGAAAGCTACACGGAGAAAGTAATGCAAGAATGTGTAGAAGATCGAAAGGAAGATACACCAAAGAATGAAGAAACATCAAATAAAATGGATGACAACCCAAATAAACATGTAGATGATGAATCAAATGAAGAAAAGGTGAAGGAAGTTGAATCAAGTAAGTGTTCTTGTGGTGATAAATTAAATTCTTGTGACAATAGATGTACCTATACAAATAAAAGAAGTTTTGACAAAGATGAAAGAAAAATCCATGCCTCGAAAGAAGAATAGAATGATGAAGTTGAAGTTGAAGTAGACCTTGAAGGGGAACGTATTAGTGATCTAGATGTTTTGAGGAATGCAAGGGAGAAGAAAAAAATGCTAATGGAACAACTACATAGGTATCAAGAAAATAATACATTGCTAGAAGAGAAGCTAAGTGAGACTAAAAACATTATCATTATTTTAAAGGCACAAGTAGAAGTGTCTAAGAAGACTGAAAAAACATTGAAGAATAAATTAGAAGAGAAAGATACCCAACTAAGCACAAACCTATAGAATTATATGATTCAAATAGAAGAGGACAAGAAAATTGAAGAAGTCCTAAACAATCAACTAAAAGAGAAGGAAGAAACATGTCAAGCGAAAGAACTTGAAATTGTTTCTCTAAGAGAAGAAGTGGAAAGGACATATGCCACAAACATGAAGTTAGAGAAGATTTCATCAGCCTTAGAAGACATCCTCAATAATAAAATAAATCCCAGTGACAAGACAGGTATTGGGTATGACTACAAATAAAAACACATTGAAGAATAAAAGAGTTTCAAACTACAAAGAAAGACCAAAGAAAGACCTAAAAGTCATACAAATGGTTCAAAGGATTCCAATAGTAGAAAAAAAGACCATGATAAATAAATACATGACAAGAAATCATCTCAAAGACCTCCATGTCAAAGAAGACCCTTTGCTCCTAGGTATCAAAGTTTCTTTCTTGGTTATTGTTTTTCTTGCAACAATTTTGGATGTAATGCTATAGACTATAAGGCTTATGCAAGAAATACTCAAGTAACGAATAGATGTATCTACAATAATGTTGAATGTTACAAATTCCACAAATATGGACACATATCTCGGGATTGTAGAAGCATGATGGAGTCTTCCATGAAAGAAAATGTTCATATCAAATATAATAAGGTTTGGAGAAGAAAACAAAAATAAGAACAATTTGTCAATGGAGAATTCTCAGAGAACATACCCATAGGAGTTGCAAAGATGAGTAAAAATGATAAATATGAAAGTAAAGAGGAAGATGTTAGAATTATAAATGATGATCATGTAGCAGAGAAACATTATACATTACTCAACCACTAGGTGGATGGAAACCCAAGTGGTGGAGGAGGAGGATGATGATGATTGGATGTGGATGGGGCAGACACACATGGAGGGGAAGCATGAGGTTCGATTGATGGAGAACACACATGCAAAGGATAAGGAAGAGGAGGATGACCATGTGGTGGAATAGAGTATGTGGATCGGTCTGGTGATGACCCAAATGGAGTAGAATCATGAGAATCATGAGAAGGATCCCTCAAAACCTCGATGAGGTTGACAACATTGAAAATATGACACATTAGTAACATCATGTCATGAGGCATAGTCATCCATATCGTAGACATCTCTGGTACACATAATATGTCTCGAACTAGTGTAGGTACCACTACATGGCTAACCATAACACCACATAGGCGATATGCCACCTCTATCCAGAATATCTGATCCATCCTACGTGACATGTGGGGTCTATGTGCCACAGGATGCTCTGCTGCCCCCTCCATATCCTCATAATATTGGGGAGGTGCATCCCCATCATATGTGACAATATCTGCAAAACAATAGTTAATAATACTTATATAATTAAAACAAAATTTTACAATAATTACATGTACATTAAATAAGACATTAAAATATGAAACTACATATATCAAAACATGATGATAATAGTACATATCTCATATAGTGGCTTGACTATTGTAAATAGGATGTTTGAATATCCTCTCTAATATATCCCATGTACATTTACTATACAAGATCGAAGACATGATTTTCCTCTACAACCAAAAAATTGCATACCTACCTACCGACTAGAATACATGACAACTATAACTAGGCCCTCTTGGGAAACAACTACCCCCACATACACATACATGCATCAAATACATTCCTAGCAGGAAAGCGATCTACTCTTGGTCAAGTGGCATGAACCCTCTAAAAAAATAATGTTAATAACTTTGATGTGAATGGGAAGATTCTCCTCCAAGCAAAAATGGCGCAACAACAATCCATCACAAAAAAAAATTGTCTCAAAAAAACTATTTCCACCTTATCACTTGGGGCCTCTTCACTAAACTATCTACATAACGCATCAAAGGGAAACTAAGAGGTAAAGTGTGGAAGTGTCGTGATAATAAAACATAGACACCTAACCTCCTCTCTATCAAATGAATCCATATGTATTTGAACACCATAAACATGGAATCCCAAAGAAAAAATAATGTCTAGGTTGACATATCTCTGCATATATTCCATCTAGGTCTCTCATGCAACACCAGGCGGTAGATCAGGGAACCAAGGCCAAACCTCCCCCCTCCTAGATAAACCGGTGATGAAATAATCATCCTCCTCAATGGGATGATACTAAAAATTGAGACCAACCCTAAATACATCTCAACTATGATCCCAATAGTAGATCATTTTTTGTAACAATGGAGAGTTCCACCTAAGGGATGTAATTTATTCAAAAAACTTGAGGAGGTGAACCACCCTCAAAAGGGTACATGTATATGGTGTAATGGGGAGAATTAACCTCCCTTGAGCCTCCCACTCATGGTTAAAGCTATATGTTTCAACCCGCTATTGTTGGTGCTTCTCCTCCTCTCATCATCATCATCTTGGATTCACATACAAATATTTCTAGGCACACACACACTCACACACACATACATAAATAACTTGTATTTAACAAAAAATAAACTTGTTTTTTGTTTACAAAAAATTATCGAAAAGTAACTGGTGGGCCTAAAATAGTAACTACACACCATCATCAATGCTCTATATCAGACAAACAACACCACCAAGAAGGGATATTACAATCACACACTGATGCTCCACGTTTGTTGTCTCACCACCACGTGTTTTAGCGGTGTGTCCCATAAGACGTATCATATTATTAAATTGGGAAATATTTGGATCAGTGGCATGCTCTTAACAAAACTAATGTGTTTGTTGGACTTAGGGGCACTGTTAGGTTAATTTTTTTTATTGCAAATTAAGCAACATGATGTGTTAATATGAATGCACTAGGGTACTGTGTTATTGGAGCACTAAAATTTTGTTTAGTGGTTGGTTGTGTTTTCTAGAGCACTAGTAATGGGGCATCCAATGAGATGCCCCATTATGCCAGGTCATTAAATATTTTTCCCAGTGCAGTTGTCTTAACATGACTAATGCATTTGGTTAACATGGACACACTGCTATGCTAAAATTTATGAGATGTAAACTTAGCAATGTGCTTTGTTGACTATAACGCACCAATTCTCTAGTGTCCCCAGAGCATCGACATTTTTAGCAGTGTGCAATAGTAACATCCATGCGGGGATATTACTATCACGCACTGGTGCTCCATGTTTGTTGTCTCACTGCTGCGTATTTTAGTGATGCATCCCATGAGAGGCACTACACTACTAAATTGTGAAATATTTTGCCCAATATCATTCTCTTTACAACACCAGTGCGTTTTTTGGACTTAGGACCACTACTAGGTTAAATTCTTTTATTGGAAATTAAGCAGTGTGATGTGTTAATATGAACTCCTCAGTGCTACCATGTTATTGGAGCACTGGCATTTTTTTTAGCAGTGCGTTGTGTTGTTTAGAGAATTGGTAATGGGATGTCCAACGAGACACCTTACTATGCCAAGTAGATTAATATTTGTCCTAGTGCATTTCTTTTAACAATATTGGTTCATTTGGTTAACATGGACGCACCACTATGCTAAATTTTAAGAGATGTAAACTTAGCAGTGCACTTTGTTATATGGAACACATTGGTCCTATAGTGTTCCTAGAGAAATGACACGTTTTTTAGTAGTGCATTATCTTTTATAACACACCGATAACGAGGTGTCACAAAAGATGCACTGCTATGTTTATTTTTAAAAACTTATCGTTGAGAAGATTTTGCGACTCTGTATTGAGTTAGGAAATAATAATTATTTAATGATTATGTTTTGTATAATTGACGCGAATGATGAAAATTACTAACAAAGTGATGTAGAGGATGAAGGCACACGAATTATGCTTATAGATTCAATCCACATATGGGTAATGAGTTTGTATATATTTATACCAGGTACTATCAAGAGAGGTGGAGCAACTTCACTGCTTCCACCTACTAGCACTCCTATTGTGGTTCGAATTAAAAAGAGTGGGACACTTTTACTTCGCAGTTGTACAGGTACGCTGTATATTTGGTCACTCGTGAGGATCAACTAAGGGACTCACAATAAGGTGAAAGCTTTATTCATTAGTATCCATTAGTCTCTCAACAAGGTAAACAATGTGAGTTAATAGTTTCTCTATTGTTGCACCAATTCTCCATTATCCAGGGTCATATACTTGAAGGGCATGCACACATGGAACCCTTTGGCGTATGTTAAGTAAGTCCTTAAGGGCATCACATACATGACACCCTTAGTATCATTACTAAAAAAGATTAATTAAAAATAATGTAAAAACTGAATTTTAAAATATAACATACAAAAAGAATCATTATTTTACATTTCATGTTGGATAAACAATAACTATGTTTAATTTTAGTTTAGAGAAAAGAAACAAAATTAATAACCTAAAATAACATTTTTAATGTTCATTCATAGTAAAATCAAATTGAAATAAAATAATAATAAGAAATCCTCGGTTATAAAGTTGTACATAATACTATTTTAAATTAATTAATTAATAAGGAAAAATTCAATTCAAGAAAACTCATAAATCATGGAGAAGAATTATGAACAAAAACCTAACTCAATTTGAATGTGAGTTAAAAAAAGAAGGTGGGATAGAATTAAATAAAGAAAGTAGTATAAAAAACTAAGACATGAAAATATCAATCTAACACAAAAAGAGGAATCTTGAAGAAAAACTATAAAATATATTAGAGTAAAGCTAAGAGTCAAGAAAAATTAGGTGACAAATTTTATTATTATTATTATTATTATTATTATTATTATTTTATAGTTAATACATGTGTATTTGTGCATGTAAAAGATGAATATTAAAAAATTTAAGATAATTTGTAATTTGTATGGGGACATGTGCAATAAACCAAAAATAATATGAAAAGAGGGTCTTGGGATGAAGGAAATATACATTTTTTATGCACCATATTGTTGAATAGTTTTCATAATAACAATGTGATTATTAAACGTTATTATTGAGAGTTTGAAACTTTCTTTTTTAAACAAGCGCTGCATGGCAGCGTCTCTGCCAGGTTGGAATGAGAGTAAATGTGTGGGTTGCAAGTTGCAATACATGTGGTATCCATTCAGAATTTAGTATTTTCGAATTAGTTTTATTTGAAATTTATCAAAAATTATTAATGTGAAGGTTCCTAATATCTAAGTTTGATAGTACATGAAATATTTAATACATAACCCATGTAACCCAACAATTACAAAGTTGGGGGTTGATGGATTCGTGGGTTCACATTTTTCATTTTTCATGTCCAGCCTATTCTGTGATATACATTTTTCACCCAACACTTTCGTCATATACATTTTGCACCCAACAATTATGTCATATACTCAGTCTCATGTATATGACGGAATTGTTGGGTGCAAAATGTATATGATGGAAGTGTTGGGTGCAAAATGTATATCACAGTGCAAAATGTATATGACGAAAGTGTTGGGTGAAAAATGTATATCACAGAACAGGTTGGACATGAAAAATGAAAAATGTGAACCCGCGACTCCATTATTGTTGGGTGCAAAATGTATATGATAGAAGTGTTAAGTGCAAAATGTATATCACAGAACAAGATGGACATGAAAAATGAAAATTAAAAATAAATTTCACCTTTATTATCATAAACAAAATCAAAATTCCAAAATTCCAAATTTACATTTAAAAACGTTAAAAATAATATTGAATAAAATTTAAATATTTGTTTATACTATTCATTAAGTAAAAAGTGTTATAGCATTATATAAATTACTATAAATCTTCGTACAATGTTATAATATTCTATAAATTATAATGTTATAATATTCTATAAATTACTCAGTCTCATGTATATGACGGAATTGTTGGGTGCAAAATGTATATGACGGAAGTGTTGAGTGCAAAATGTATATCATGGAAGTGTTGGGGTGCAAAATGTATATCACTGAACAAGATGAACATGAAAAATGAAAAATGTGAACCCACTACTCCGCCAACACACGACTCCGTAATTATTGGGTGCAAAATGTATATAGCGGAAGTGTTGGATGCAAAATGTATATTACAGAAAAAGATGGACATGAAAAATGAAAAAATATGAACCCGCGACTCTGTAATTGTTGGGTGCAAAATGTATATGGTGGAAGTGTTGGGTGAAAAATGTATATCACCGAACAAGTTGGACATGAAAATAAAAAATAAAAATAAATTTCACCTTTATTATCATAAACAAAATCAAAATTCCAAATTTACATTAAAAAAAGTTAAAAATAATATTGAATAAAATTTAAATAATTATTTATACTATTCATTAAGTAAAAAGTGTTATATCATTATATAAATTACTATAAATCTTGGTACAATGTTATAATAGTCTATAAATTACTCAGTCTCATGTATATGAAGGAATTGTTGGGAGCAAAATGTATATTAGGGAAGTGTTGGGTGCAAAATGTATATCATGGAACACATTAGACATGAAAACTCAAAAATATAAACCAGACTCCTCCAACCAGTGACTCAGTAATTATTGGGTGCAAAATGTATATGACAGAAGTGTTGGGTGCAAAATATATATCATTGAACAAGCTGAACATGAAAAGTGAAAAATAAAAATATATTTCACCTTTATCATCATAAACAAAATCAAAATTCCAAAATTCCAAATTTACATTTAAAAACATTAAAAATAATATTGAATAAAATTTAAATATTTGTTTATACTATTCATTAAGTAAAAAGTGTTATAACATTATATAAATTACTATAAATCTTGGCACAATGTTATAATATTCTATAAATTACTCAGTCTCATGTATAAGACAGAATTCTTTGGTGCAAAATGTATATGACGGAAGTGTTGGGTGCAAAATGTATATCACGGAACAAGTTGAACATGAAAAATGAAAAATGTGAACCCACGACTCTGGAAACTTGGGACTCTGTAATTGTTGGGTGCAAAATGTATATGACAGAAGTGTTGGATGCAAAAGGTATATCACGAAACAAGTTGGACATGAAAAATGAAAAATAAAAATAAATTTCATTATCATAAACAAAATCAAAATTCCAAAATTCCAAATTTAAATTTAAAAACGTTAGAAATAATATTGAATAAAATTTAAATAATTGTTTATACTATTCATTAAGTAAATGTACAATGTTATAATATTCTATAAATCACTTATTCTCATGTATATGATTGTTGGGTGCAAAATGTATATGACTGAAGTATTAGGTGCAAAATTTATATCACTGAATAATGCAAAATATATATCACCAAACAAGTTGGACATGCAAAATGAAAAATAAAAATAAATTTCAATTTCATAAACAAAATCAAAATTCCAAAATTTCAAATTTACATTTTAAAACGGTAAAAATAATATTGAATAAAATTTATATACTATTCATTAAGTAAAAAGTGTTATAGCATTATATAAATTACTATAAATCTTGGTACAATGTTATAATAATCTATAAATTACTCAATCTCATGTATATGACGGAAGTGTTGGGTGAAAAATGTATATCACGAAACATTTTGGACATGAAAAAAGAAAAATGTGAACCAGCAACTCCGCCAACCCCCGTAATTGTTGGGTGCAATATGATGGAAGTGTTGGATGCAAAAGGTATATCACCGAACAAGTCGGACATGAAAAATGAAAAATAAAAATAAATTTCATTATCATAAACAAAATTAAAATTCCAAAATTCCAAATTTAAATTTAAAAATGTTTAAAATAGTATTGAATAAAATTTAAATAATTGTTTATACTATTCATTAAGTAAAGGTATAATGTTATAATATTCTATAAATTACTTAGTCTCATGTATATGATGGAATTTTTGGGTGCAAAATGTATATGACGAAAGTGTTGGGTGCAAAATGTATATCACAGAATAAGTTGGACATGAAAAATGAAAAATGTGAACCCACGACTCTCCCAACCCGCGACTCCGTAATTGTTGGGTGCAAAATGTATATGACGGAAGTGTTGGATAGAAAATGTATATCATGGAACAAGCTAGACATGAAAATTGAAAAATAAGAATAAATTTCATTATCATAAACAAAATCAAAATTCCATAATTCCAAATTTACATTTAAAAACTTTAAAAATAATATTGAATAAAATTTAAATGAAAAATAAGGATAAATTTCCTTATCATAAACAAAATCAAAATTCCAAATTTACATTTTAAAACGTTAAAAATAATATTGAATAAAATTTAAATAATTGTTTATACTGATGATGATGATGATGATGATGATTAACGTCCACTAAGACCTAGTTGGTCTATCAGACCTTAAGAGGGTAAGTGATTACTTGTGATTCTTTAAAAAATTTCTTATGTGCTCGAAAAGCATTAAGAGAAGCTTTCCAACATCACCATACTTTTGTTGAGTTAAGAGGTTAGGAAGGTTGGTAGTGTGATCAATATTTGAAAATGAGATCTAATATGGGTATAGGCTGGACAATCTAAGAGAAAGTGTTTTTCATCTTCAACCTTCTTAGTGTCACAAAGGTGACACTCTTTCATCCCATGGCATTTTAGGAATTGATCAATGCCCAGTTTTACTATGGAGATCATGAGAATTTGTTCTTATCTTAGCAATGTTTATTTTTTTCTTTACACTTGGCAAAATAGATAGATAATTTTGATCTTCTAGATTATGATTGATTACATCTTTATAATACCTTAATTTTCTTTTTTCCTCAAACTCTTTATCACACCACATTTTTTCCTTAAATTTTGATTTGACATTTTTTTTAATAGTATCTTTATTCTGCAAAATGGTTTCGTCCATGATTCTCCAATAGTTTAGCCAAGACCGGGCATCTTTATGCAATCCTCGCTTGAGTCGTTGGTGGTTATGACTTGATTTTGAAACAATTTTAGGTAGCCTCTTGTCTTCCATGTTGTTTAACTTGTTCTTATACATTAGGTATCTAGTCATAGCCATGCTCTAAATGGGGGAGAGGCTTGTTTCTACGAGGAGGATGGGATAGGGCATATTTCCTTTAATTTTGAGATTATAGGTTATAAAATTCTTTTTTATTTTCTCTATGTTTCTCCAGGATTCACGAGAGATACTACAGCCATGAACTTCACATCCATAAAGAATAACAGGTGTAACAAGAGTCTCAAAGAGGAGTTTCTTCTTATCCCAACTCCAAAGATTGACTGATTTACAATTGTTTTCAAGCCCATAATAAGCTTTCCATCCCTCAATAATCCTTTTCTCAATGCTATAATTCCAATTGAGCTTGTGGTGAATATCAATTCCAAGATATTTGTATGAAGTCACTTTCTCCAAGTTGTTATTGTCATATACAAAAGTATCATAAGGGATCTTATTGGATTTAATAATCATGACCTTAGTCTTATTTGTATTAACAGTCATACCCATATTGGAGCAAAAATCCTTGAGGGTTCTTAGTTGGTTTTTATTAAGGTCCTAACTTGCACATAGGTAGATCAATGTATTCGGATGTAATAAAGGTCAATATTAATAAATCCTTTCAATAAAATAGAATAAGGCAAATGTAAGAAGACCTAATAGAAGATTCCACTTCTAGAAGGATCCTCCTCTAGATGCTTCTCTTAATAGACATATTTTGTATAAATAAGGGTCGAGGGTATGAAAACCCTATCTTGGAGATTATTGTAACAGAGCGCTACTCGACTGGAGGTTGCCCCCTCGAAGAGGCATGTGAACATTACTTTCTGAATCAAAGTGTTATTTCAGATGTTGTTCTCATATTATTTATGTTTTATTGTGGATGATTATACTGGTTATATTACTGTTATTTTGCCATTCCTAACATTTTATTTGTGTTATGCATATCTATTAGATCTGGTATCTTGTAAGTGGTATCAGAGAACTTTCCTTGGAAGAAATTGTGGGCATTTTTTTCAAGGTAAAGACGTATTCCGGCTTCTTTAAGCCACAGAGATCTATCGTTACACGCATAAACCCATGGTTGAGGGATTCATACACGTAGGAAATACAAGTGGTTCTTAAGTGCACATATGTTGGCCACCCTTGTAACCCTTGTTGGTACCCCTTCGAGTGGTAGTGCATCAGACAACACCTGTGTACGTATCGGCCTAGATTTCCTGAAGCCCTCTTTAGATAAACCTATCGGTCGTCGGACTGCTATAGTGTCACCGAGAACAGCACTCGGGAAGATACTCTCTAGTACTTG
>SNQJ01S0207832.1:0-12478 GCA_010110895.2 Picea sitchensis
GATTCTGCATTGATCATCCGTCAAGCCCCCTTGGTATTTTTAAGGGCAAGAACTCAAGGAGATCTGTTTTCATTTTCAAGGATATGTTTCACTGGGTAGCAAGTCAATGCTGTACTTGCTAAACCTATACAATACATAATGCGGCACAAAAATAATTTCAACAGTTGGTGACCTATTAGTTTGCTTAACGTGTTTTATAAAGTGCTTGCTAAAGCTTTTGCTACATGCAGGAAAAAATCATCTGTCCACATTGGTCGACCAAAACAAACGAGGTTTATCAAAGGACACTGCATCTTGACAATCTGATTAATTCCAGGAAAAGTCATGAATAGGCAAAAGAAACCAACCAAACTCTTTCTCAAAGTTGATTATGACAAGGTATATAATCAAATTGAATGGGAATTTATACTCAGAACTCCAGACTCCAAGCTTTTTTTTACAAAGTACTTAGATGTTCATTTGCTGATGATTCAACTCAGAATACAAAAATGTATTATGAATTCATTGAGGGTACAATTCACTGTGCTGACAGTTGTTATAGGTGTTGGACAGTTGTTATAGGGGTTGGAGTTATGTATAATTTCAATAATCTGAGTATTAATATTAAATCTATTTATGTATTAAAAAATGCAATGTAAATAACAGAAAATTGTGATTTTATTCAGATCAATGACATTGTCAATTTTCAATCTATTTTTACATTTAAAAATGTAATTTAAACAACCAAAAATTATTTAAAGCTTGCCTTTCTCTAGAAGCACTACTAACATGCCCTCTGGCATAGGCCCAGGATAGAATCTCATTTATGCCTACCCTGCCCAGATATATATACTCCTGCCTTCCTCATAATGTCTTCCTCTTCAAAAACAATTTAAATAACAGAAAATTATGATTTCACAAAAAAAAAATAAAAAAATAATGAAAAAACATCAAAAATAAAACTTTAAAAAAACTTACAAAATTATATCACTTAATTTCCATGATGAAAAAATGTATGTGAAAAGTCTTTCTCCCAAAGACATATATCCGTTATTTAAGCATTGCATTTGGCATTGATGTGCTTGGGATTGGATTCTTAGTAAAATGGACATTCCTCTTCCAGGATGCATCACTATCAGTGATAGGCCTCTGGTTACAAGCCACGTTTTTAACTATACATGCATCTTTCCTTCTGATTCAAATTACAAGGAGCTAGAAATGCGGTTTCGAAGATGACTCTAGGGAAAGCAGCCCGGGAAGGATTGTTGTTGGTTTCTTGGGATTGCAACTTATTCCTTCTGTTTTAAAAATGTGTCTTTATACATTATAAGTGTTTCACAATCAAAATTTTAAAATATTATATGACTTATAAATTTGCCTATCACAAATATTGTTATAATTTAAAATAGTTTTTAAATGTATTATGTAAAAACATAACTTTAAACACTTAACGAGTAAAATTAATGTTTTTTTTTAAATATTAGTATGGCATAGTCATAATTAATATTATGTTAATGAAAATAGATTTTCTGATAGGTTAGACTTTTTGTGTTTACTTAGTGTCTCATACTATTCAAGAAATTTATTAGTCTTATGATGTTGGTGTGATCGTGTTAATTGGGTATGACTATTAACCATTTGTATCACTTGGACTACAACTAACCAACATGTTATGAATGAATTCAAGTTAGACACCTTAAACTATGTGGAATGTTGAATGCTCATTTCACTATAGCCAATAATACTTGAACAACCAATTGTCCAATGTGAAATCTTGTTAACATGACACTTATCAAGAGCCTATCTTCTATATGTTTTTACCATGCTTTGCCATAAAGTGCAACACATATTCATGTTGACCCATAAAAGTACCCTGTAATCCATTTAAGTAAACAAATTGTAAAATTTGTTAGCTTAGGAAGAAAAAAATATACCCTACTAAGATGCTTAAAGTAAACAAATCAAAGTTTGTTAAGTTAGTAATACAATGATATTAAACTTGGGAAAAATATTTGGGTGTTATCACCTTGAGTTTGCAATGGTTTTAGATATGAGAGAAGATGGACATTGGTCTTTTTTGAGTTATCAACATAACTTATTAAAATATATTTTGAAATAGAGATTGAATGTATTTTGAAGAAAAATATCTAAATCGTTTGCAAAGTATGTGTTTAACTTTAAAAACATCGTTTGTGAATACATACTCTTATGAGCTCCCGGTGGTGGTGAATACAAAGTCCAAAGAGCACACTCATCACCCCTATGGAATGAACGTAACATATCGATTTGACTCTCTTGATTGTTGTATTTTATATCTGCAGTTATTAAATAAAATCACCAAGGCTAGCTGAGCATGAACGCATATAGGGGCTATGATACCACAAGAGGGGAAAGGTGAGGGGCTTTAAGGGGGGTTTATGCCAAAAAACATCCACCTTATGTTACCTTGAACCTTCACCCATTTCAAAATTTGAGTTGCAAAGTTAAAACAAGTTAAGAGGAGTGGAGGAAACAAATTCCTCAATCTAAGCCACCATTTCCTAAAATTTAGCAAGTTGTCTCCCCTACATTCTTGGAACTGAGAAAATAATTTGTGTTTGAAATCTCTTGCCATCATGCATGAAGGAAATTTGAATGGGGAGAAATGGATTGTTGGGAAAAGGAAAAAAATGAGTTTTTAGAGAAGGGACATCATAAAATTGAGAGCCAGGTCCATAAAGAATAGCCCAGCTATGAGAGAACTCTTCTAGATTGAGAAAAATGCCAAGAAACCAAGGGAAATTATGCATAAGCTTCGGATATCATCTTGGGCCTTTCTATCCACACACTAAATAACACAAAAAGGAGGATTTTCTGAGGTATTGTACAATAGAGAAGGAAGTTATCTTTGTGTTGTGTGGGGCAGGTAATGTGGGTGCCTTAGTGTTTCTTTGTCATCAAGAAGCCAACAATAAAAAAATCATTGGTTTGAACCCGTTGAAGTGTACGATTTAGAGTTTTTTTATCCTACTTCTCCCTGGTGGTAACATATCCTAGCTAGGGGGTGGTGTCCACTGTGGACTACCTATGGTTGGGTGGAAATCACTTGCTTAACTGATTGTTGTCCTGCCCATTTCAACAAATAAGTTTATCTATGTTTTTCTGGTAATTCCTTATGTAGTTTTATTTATGAATTTGTATGGTTTTCTGGAATCAGTATGAATGTATTTAATTTATTTTCACAACTCACCTACCTGGAAGGTTCTGGGTATGATTTCTAACAGTTCCATTTGTTAGGCCTCCAAACCAATTTTGGAATTCGACCTAGAGAAAATGGGAATCAAATTTAGTCTTGAATTGTAGCCTAGGGAAATCTTGGGTTGAACTTTAATTCCAATGCCCTATTTTGAAAATGGAAAGGTGTAGGGTATAACATGAATTATTTTCCCTTATTCTTTAAATTGAGGGAGCCTAAAATTCAATCCCAGAAATACAAAAAAGGCATTTGACATTTTATATGTAATCCATCAACTTTGAAAATCTATGTTTTAAGTTCCAATTTGTTAAACAATTTTTGTGCAGAGGCTTTGTAGAAACCACCAATTCATGCTTTCATAAATACCATACTGTATATTGTAATTCTATTTGGCTTGGTGACATGCTCATACATTTTATGGTAGTAAGCTTTCCATCTGTGAAAGTAACATTATTAGTGAGCTTTGATATCCCAAACAAAGATTTGATTGTCTCTTTTTTTCATCTTTCCTTATTTGATTAGGCTTCCCCTTGTGAGGGGAGAGGAAGAAAGTGAGACTTTATTTGGCTTGGTGACATGCTCATACATTTTATGGTAGTAAGCTTTCCATCTGTGAAAGTAACATTATTAGTGAGCTTTGATATCCCAAACAAAGATTTGATTGTCTCCTTTTTTCATCTTTCCTTATTTGATTAGGCTTCCCCTTGTGAGGGGAGAGGAAGAAAGTGAGACTTTATTTATAGTTCTAGCATATGATGGGGATTTATAAGACAAAAGCAAATGAACCTTAGGTACATAAGGGTTTTTCTCTTTTTACTTCATCCTATTTCTCCTTTGATTCTTTAGCTTCCTCCTCTACTTCCTTCTCTTCTTTATCTTTCTCCTCCACTTCTTCCTCTTATGTCCCTATTGGGTGGAATTATCTTGATCTTCCTAAGACTCAAATGGATTCTCTCCACCTTCAATATGGTTTGATCCAAATTTAGAATCTTCCAGTGGAGAAGTGTCTGGATTTGCTTGGGTCTTGAGTGGATCGACACTTCCCTCAATTTATTGTCCCTATTATTTCCCTTCTCCCTCAATTTCCAACTCTAAATCATTTGCTATAAGGTATTCAAACCTATTTCTAGATGGAATGGATGAACAATTATGAGAATTATTTATTTTCTTTAACACATTGGACTACAAATTTCTTCACCTTTTGGTTAGCTACTTCATGAATCCTATTCTTTTTCATTGGATGGAATCAATGCCTTCTTTGAAGGGGGGTGAAGCTATTGATTGCTTGGGCATCTCATTTCAAAGTTCCCATACTCATGACATTCATTGCACTTGAAATATAGTTTCTTGTAGTCTAGGGATTGTAGGTCACTCAAGCTTTCCATGTTGGTTTGTATAGCCTCTGACACGCCCTACTCCAAGTCTAATTCCACACAAATTATAGCAAGGGGATATAGTATTAATTTTCTCTCTACTCAGTCAATAAATCAATTGATATTGTCTCTAATGGATCTGAGAGAGGAATCATCCCAAAAAATTCAAGATATATGGGGCAACCTAACCCACACAAGGGTTGCAAAAATCTCCATTTTTGGGTCAAAATCAAGGAACCAATGGGAGCTATGCATTCCCCTAGATCCCATGAAATAGGGTCTTGATATGACGATCAAATATTAATCTTCCTTATTGATGAATAATGACTGAAAATAAGCACACCCACATGCATAAGATAAAATCTTACCCTAGGTCTTTGGAGCATACTGCTATAATATCCATGTCTCCACTGCTCATTGGTTGGGCCAAAGGCCAATGGATTTTCTTATTAATGATTTCTTATTCAAAATAAGGGATGTTTTACTTAGATAAAATGATGGAATTTCCATCTAAGGAATGGAATCATCCCACTTAAAAAACTCGCTCTGAAATAGGTTCTTACTTTTGGTTGCTTTCTTGAAAGAAACTAGAGATTGAAACACCACTGCCTCAGTAAGAGAAAGGGGATCCATTCTAACTAACAAAAATTATCCCACAACAAATTCAACTAGGATAGGGGGTTAGATAAAGATATTCTAGCTTGGAAAAGGAAGTAGCTGGAGTTCACAGGTCTTGATGGAAATCTTCCAACTTGGCAATGACAACGGCCAGGGAAACCCCAACCACAAAGAAATTCCAATTCAACTCTTCATACCTTGTGGATATTTGAACATTATACATTAGTTTCCAGTTAACACCTTGCATCATAAACTTTCATAAGGTAAGGGAGATAAATTTAATTTCTCCATTAGTGCTTCTTAGGCATTGCATGTTCACACTTCTAAAAGAGAGTGGATATTCCACTTTGATTATACCCCATCATATGGATAAGGGTGCTTCTCTCTTCTCTTCATTGGTTAAAGCTACAAAAGAATAAATATTTTTTGCATATGATTATACACTTATTGTTGCTAGTTGTGGTAGAAGTAAATGTTAGATTGATGTGATCACTGATGTGTAACATGTACCAAGTTTGAGTGCCAATTTATTGTATGTACCCCAAATAACCCATACTAGCAAGAATGTTGAAATCTATCATAATAGGTTTGTTGGAAAGGATATTAACAATGAACTTTTTTTTTTTTTTGAGGGTATTCTTGACCTCAAAGACAAAAAGTACAATTTCTATGATTTCCCTAAGCCAGATTCAGGACCAACTACATTAATAGCTAGGACCAACTACATTAATATCCAGGACCAACTGCATTAATAGCCAGGACCAACAACTGAAGAATAATTTGGCATGAGTGACTTAGACATCTGAATTTTTGAAGTGTTGGTGAAGTTTAATATGGTTAATGTACTACATAGGGTAGTTCCTTTTGATGGTGTATGTAAAGGGTGTGTGTTGTATCACCAAGCTACATTTGAGATAGGGAAGGAATGGAGAGAAAAGACTCATCCATAACTTATCGATAGTTATTTTTTTACAATGAACCCACCATCTTTAGCAAGTGCAAGGTATGTTTTGATATTAAATCTAATGATTTTTCCAAGAATACTTTGGTATATTTCTTGAAGAATAAGGAACATGCACTTGAAAAGTTCAATAAATTTAGGGCATTGGATAAAAATCATTGTGGTTGACTAGTGAAATCTCTAAAATACGACAATGGAGAAGATTATGTGAGCCAAGACTTCAAGAGAAATTTGTCACAACATGGTATCTCTTAGCAAAGATCCGTGCCTTACACACCTTAGCAAAATGGTGTTACTAAAAGAAACAATAGAATCTTGATCGAAATGGCATGGTGTTTACTTTAGGCCAAAGGTATGCCAACTAGATTTTGGGTAGAGGTTGACTATAGTGTAAACTATCTTATGAAAATGATTCCGACCAAAGTTATATGGGATGTGACTCCTCTTGAGAAATTGAGTGGCATAAAACCCTTAATCAAACATATCAGAACTTTTGAATATATAGCATGGGATTATTTCTAGATGACAAGGGAAAGAAGTTGGACGCCAAGGGTCATGCTCATATATTATGGTGGGTGTTACCAAATGAACTAACACCCTTGTGAAAATTCCCAACATAGGTGCTAACTTGGGGAAAAAATATGGGAAATGCACCACTGCCACCTCAGTACAATTTCCCCTTCATTTTAGGCCAACTCCTTGAATCCAAGCGAGGTATCCCTAAGTGATTAAGTAAACCTATTGGTGAATTAATTACATGCAATCTTATGATTTACTCCAAAGAATCCACAAAATGTATAACAATTAGATGCAAAGGATCCCAATGAGCAATTATATGCTTCAAAGATAACCAATTAGAAACAATAGCATAAAACACCAATATATCCACTTGAGAAAGAGGGTTAGGAACTAGTGGATGGGTGTGCCAAATCTGATATGAAACATAAGAAACTTCAGATTTGCAAATGACTATCACTCAACAAATGAAACTTGAAAGAGGAAAAAAACACATTTAAGCTACTTTAGGGAACAAAGAGTGTAATCAACTAACGTAAATGAATAGTGCAATGTGTTATTTGATTACCGGTCGGTTGTATGCTAGAACAAGGACAAACATGTGGCTGTCCAAAAGCTTCTAAATCTATTTTTATGATAAATTAATGCAGAAATTTCGGTTTTGAAGTGGAGAGAGAACCATCCAAGGAGATAGGAAATCTACTTGTAAACAAGACGTCTTAGACAATTTCACTAGGGAAAGACATATTCTATGAAATAGCATCCCAAAAAATGTTATAATCAAGTTCTTAATATATGTAACAATGAACTAAGAAAGAACTTGAAAATATGTGGTGAATCCCCCTTAGGGTTTCCAATGTTAGCACTATAATTCACCAATAAAATATCCAAATGAAAGATAAACAATTACAAGCACTTAGGAGATAAATCTCACCTCTATATGTGTAATATAAAATTGTAATAACAATCTAGAAAATAAATATGAGTTATATATGAGTAAATATAAACCTTTAAGCACCAAAACCTAGCCTTAAGGTTTCTTCAAACCTGATTTTTATTGTTGTTATGTATTTTCCAGATTTGATAAATCCTTAAATCAACCCACAAAACATTAGATAACACCTTGAAAAACAATTCTATAGGGCCATTTTCCCTTATAATTAGGATTAGGAGACAAACAATTAAGAACAAACCCTTGAACAAACTAGTCTAAGAAATGAAATGATCAATGACCTAGACACTATACTAGGAAAGAAATCCAAATTAAGAATTTTCCTTGATGTTTCACTGTTACATTTCTTCCTAAACAAACAAAAAATAAAAGATTTTAGATTTTAGGGTTTTTTGGTTGGTTGTTGGGAAAAGACAAGTGCCTTATCCCCACTAGTACTTAATGTTAGGTTAAACTTGACTTGGTGAAAGAGTCAAAGTTGTTAGGTCAACAATAATGGTTTCAGACACATGGTCTTGATGACCCATGGTATTGAGATTGTGGATTACATGTAATGAATCCTTTAAGAGGCTTCATAAAACTCTATTATAAGGGACCATAAGGTGAGTGGTGAAGGTTCACTTGGCTAGCTTGGCCGGGTTTGGTCAAGGGAATAAAAGATCTATTTGTTTGTTTTTCCCAGTTTGTGTTTTCTCGGATAAATCATGTGTGATGATTTATGTGTTGTTGCTATGATTTGAAATATTATTTTTCTCTCTCATTTTTAAAACTATCATTTGGTATTAGAAAAGTTATTTGCTTCAGGGGGATGCCTTTTTGGCTAAGGTTTTTGCTTGGTCTTGTGATTAACCTTGTTACAGTGGGAGCTATGTGGTATTGATTCTTGTGGTGAAAATAAATGGAGAACAATTCAAAAATAGAGATCAAAATATTTAAAGGGAAAATTTTTGAGTTGTGGAAGCTCAAGATGGAAGATATTTTGGTAGAAAAATATCAATGGGTCATGGTGGATCCAGGTACTGCACCTACGAGAATGTCAATAGAAGACTAGACGAATTTGGATCAGAAGGCAAAGAGAAAAATCTGATTGTGTCTCTCAAATTCAGTATTAGTGGATGTGTCAAGGGAAGCTACAATCAAGGCATTATGGAATGAGTTAGGGGATTTGTATTAGTCCAAGTCCTTGGTAAAGAAAAATTTCCTATGGAAGAAGTTGTATAACCTAAGGATGAAAGATGGAGACTTGGTGATAGAGCATCTGAATGCCTTCAATACTGTGGTAAGTTAGTTATTGTATGTTTATATAAATTTTTCTAATGAAGATAAGTGTGTCAGTTTATTGTGATTTTTACCAGAATCGTGGGATATTTTGGTTGTATCCATATGGAGTAATGCAACTACTTTAAGTTTCGATGATGTGGTGCCATCCTTGTTGTCGAAGGATATGGGGTGGAAAAACATGGAAATTCAGAGAAAAAATGTCTTATTTGTAAGAAGACGCTCCGGGGAAAGAAATAAAATTAAGTCCTCAAGTGGGAGATATAAAACTAGAGGAAGATATAAATCTCCAGGAAGATTCTTAAAGGTATGTTGGAGATGTGGAAAACAAGGGAATTACAAGAAACAATGTAGGTTCAAAAGTGTTGAGAGAGGGAAGAGATATGATGATGGTCCTTCTACAGAAGAAAAAACCTTTGCAGATGAAGGAGGGGATACATACTTGGATTATTCAAGTACACACAAAGATCATGAGGCATGTATGGTCAAATCAAGTGCATCATTTCATATGACTTCTCACATCGACTGGTTTTTCTAGTATGAAAGGTATAATGGGGGGTGATGTTTTTCTAGGAGATGACTGGAAGGAAAAAAATCCTAGGACGAGGAAAATTAAAGTTGAAGATAATGGATGGTAGGATTAGAATACTCCCTGGTGTTTTGCACATCCTAGGATTGGTAATTTGATTTCTATAAGCAAGATGAGCAATGAAGGTGTAAAAACAGTGTTTGAAAAGGAAACTTGCAATATGGTTCGAGGAGAAATAGTTTTGTTGAGGGGAGTTCAGATTGGAACTCTATAAAAGTTGTTAGGAACCACTATTAGTGATCGGTGCAATAGTTCTATCGTTCTTGATATTGGAGTTGAGGAAGGAAAAACTCCTACAGTGTTTAGAGAAAAGACTATGTTGTGGTATCAAAGACTAGGACATATTGGAGAGAAGGGCCTTTGAGTACTACATGGTAAATGTATGGTTGAAGGTATGTCCAATTGCTCTCTGGATTTTGATTTTTGTGAACATTACTTATATGGGAAGTAGAATCGGGTAAGACTATCCTCTAGTGCTACGAGGGTAGGGGAAAATTACAGTTGGTGCATAGTGATGTGTTTGGACCTGTTTCGATTCCATCACTAGGTAAATATGCATACTATGTCTCATTTATAGATGGATTCTCACAAAATACATGGATTTATTTCCTTAAGAAGAAAACTAAAGTCTTTGAAAAATTTAAAGAGTTTAAGAATCTTGTAGAGAATCATACAGAGAAGAAAATTAAGGTGTTGAGGATGGATAATGGTGGGGAATTCTACAGGAATGAATTTGAGGAATTTTGTAAAAAGTGCAGTATAGAAAGGAAAAAGAATACTCCATACACACCTTAACATAATGGAGTTGCAGAAAGGATGAACATAACTCCGATGGAAGAAACAAGGATCATGCTCAATGGTGTCGGGTTAGGACATGAATTCTGGGTAGAGGAAGTGGATACTCTATGTTACCTGGTGTTGTGCTACTTATATGTCTAATATAATGCACTCATTAATTATCAATCCGGGATTTGTAATCAACAGAGTTACAAGACACCAGTAAGAAAGGTAATTCCTAATGTCACGAGTATAGAATCAAACTAGATTATGTATGATGGAAACAAATCAAAATAGCAAACTATAATGCACTTTGGTTGTCTTTCACAGAGAGGCTATCTATGCCATTATGGCACATGCAAGTATGAGATGGAATTGGTTTGATAGATCAACTCTGATGTCTGACCCAGAAAACTAACTATGCAATCCACACTTTCTAAAAGAAAATCACACATCAATCAACATAGCATGGGTAGTTCAATAGTCAATATGTTGGTTCTGCTGCGGTTCACAATGAACTTCACTAGTTCTTATCCAAGTAGTTTTGACTATTGCTGCCAACAACTGTGATCACTCAAGGAAATCAAATTCATGAGAGCAGAAACATGGCATATGCAAAAACAAAGCAATTAAAGATCTCTAAAAAATTATAGAATGGAAATATTAATCTAAGCTATACTGCTATCATCTAACAGAGTTAAAGCTTTAGCTAATTCAATGTTTATACTACTGAAAACAAACACTAATGCTAATCTATGAAGAGACTAACCTTTGTTGGGTGGTGGGCCCTTGCCACTTCAATAGGTCAGCTACTGAAGTCTACAGGAAGCTTTATTTTAACACACACATTACTCTCACTCACACTTCAAAACATAANCGATTCAGACTATTAAATAGTCTGAATCGTGTAACACAAGGAGGCGAAGTGATTTGCAAATCAATCAGTTGTTAAGTTTAATCATTCGGTTACATCTTCAGCTTCATCCTCATGACATGAAGTGCATGAGGATGAGGAAATCAACAAAATATTCTTATCTTAGCAAATAGACATCCACCAATTGACTTAGGTGAGATCTGGCACTTAACTTAGTGCATTAGGCTCTTCCATATTAATATCGGATCGTAATAGGTAGATAGTACCGGATCGTGACATAGCGTAAAAGGTGGTACTGAATCATGACAGAGTGTGGCCATTGGTATCGGATCATAACAATGCGTGTTGTTGGTACCAGATCATAACAGTGCATGTTGTTGGTACCAGATCACAACAGGTAAGATTTGTTACCGGATGCGTTTGGTACCGGATTCAGATAGTAGCAGGCTTGGTGCGCAGGTACCAAATCATGACAGAGCTGGTACAGGAACGCTAGACATCTAGAGGTCAAAGATTCACATATGAAAAATCAAGCATTAGTACATGAAATATTTAATTCCTTAACTCAATAAACCACAAAATGCATGAATTAACCATACTTTACCTTATGACCTTATTATTGGCAATTGGTAGTGTTCTTGTCATTCACTCAAGCTTTAGGTAGGCCAAAAAGGTATAGGTGAAGAGTATAATAGGGTAATGGGAATGTCAATCTCAGGTCTCAACATTCCCCCATGCCAAAGTCATTGCATGTCCTCATGCAACTGAAAACAAAACCCAAAATTTTTCAAAACTTGAGACTGTGTTCTTTACTTTGGTGGATCAATGATGTTGATGGTTGAAGCCTCTTCTCTTAGATCCCTTTTGATGACCCAAACATATTGTAGGAGTCGTAATACCTTCTTGAGCTTGTTAGAGGTCTCTTCATGGTCGTCTTGAATTTGTTGGTCGGTTGCTTTCAACTGCTCATTTTCCTTTTTGACATATCTGTCCAAGAGTTGATATTCCTTTACTTCCTGTTGGAGTTCCTGATTTTGTTTTTGTAATTCCCCAATCCTTTTCTTCATTTTTTCTTTTGTCAAGTTCTTTGTTGATTCTACCATTGTTGGCTAGGTGCACTCCCTTTCCTCGACTTCCTCCTTCATCCCACATAAATTAATAGTGGCTTGCTCCTTGGTCAGACTAGGGATGTCATCTTGGATTGGTAAATCCTCAGAAGGGGAGGTAAGGTCGATTGGATCTTCCTGTGTATGAGGACTAACTATTGTTTTTCCCTTCTTTGCCATGCTCCTCGTAGTTCTTTTACAAGGAGGTACCGGATCAGGG
>SNQJ01S0207833.1:291-16233 GCA_010110895.2 Picea sitchensis
ATTGATACATTCCATGGATGATATCTTTTGGCACATTGCATGATGTTGATGTACATGGTTGATGTACATAGGTGTTGTGAATGATGAGCACACATTTTGTACAGGATGTACTTGGTTGATATTTTGCTCATGATTCTTTATTTCATTGTTGACATATCTTTTGCTTCATGATGCTTGGTGTTGGAGCCGCCTTTCTCTAAATACATGAAATGTTATACTTAAGCCCAAGAAAGTTGGATTTTGGGACTTTGTTTGTTTCACGTTTCTACCCCCTAAAATCGTAGTATCCCGACGTGCGAAATGGTGAAAACCCTCCTAATTCTAATCACCATTACTAAAATACTAAGCAGGGATTATCATCTCTTAGTACCTCGTAACCTCGCTCTCAGGAGTTACGCATTGAACGTTTCTCAAGCCTCCAACTTGCGAAGTCGCGAAGTTGTGTTAAAGTTACCCAAGTTAGTATCAAGAACAAATCACTTTAAATCCTAGTTAGTCACTATCGTGATTTCGCGACTCGACGATTGTTTCCCCAAAGGGTAGCACCTTTGTAGCCCCGATCCATGAAGTCGCGATTTTCTTTAATTAATCATGGATTAATTAAAGGCTTAAGTCAAATCACTTTTAATCAATGAAATCGCACCATCAATGAAAACATCTGATGTGGTGAATGCCGAAAAGGGGATTAAAAAATAAGTGTACTAAATGGAAAGAACTAAACTAGATTAATTAGCACCTTAAACAAACTTTAACACACACTGTTTACGGATGAAGATTTGAATGATTCTGTGTTTTTCAATGTTACGAATCGTCAAGCATTTATGGCATTTATTTGAATTGCAGTGAGGTGACGGATGGTAAGATCTCGTTTTTACTTCTAAATCTTTCTATTAAGCGATTTGACCATTCTGTTGGAAAGGACACACACATGCTTAAATGATCAAGATAGAGAGTTTTTCCTTCATCATTTAAGTTTTCATTTCTATTTGCGCACAGAGCCATTTGACCAGGATAACTTCTGTTTGTGTTTTCAATTTTTCCGATAGGAGATCCAGTTGCAGGTTTCTCTATCATGGCTCCATGAAAAGTGCCCAAGGCAGCTGCCGAGAGTTCAGGTCAGGGTTTAGAAAATGATGACTTGTCAACCAAATACAAAATCGTCGCTCAAGTAGAGATGCACAAAATAGCGGCGAGGCCCCAACTTCTTCCCTATTGTGATATGATCAGGTGGACACTGGACCATGTGGACATCCCGACCAAGACGATTATCAGCAGATAGAAGGTAACGATTGGGACTTTTAGACCAGAACATTTGCAGGCAATGTATAAATTGTCACCCACACTGAACCTTACCCATATTGCCGAATTTCTAGAAGGTTTCAAGAAGAAGGAGTGCGAGAAATATGTACAAAGTTTATCCAATCTAATCAAAGATTGGGTCTCACACCCCATGAAATTTAGGGCTGATACTCATGAAATCTATTCAATCTCTTCCTTGGAGCCACAATTCAAGTATATAGTGATGATGGCCTACAAGTTGTATGGGAAGGAGGACACTACCCATTTTTTCCTCCCATGGGTACCGCTTATTCATACAGTTGTTGAGGGTTTCTCCTTTGACTGGGCCAAATTGTTGTCTGACAGTCTGACTAGTCGAATTACCAAATATCGAGCATAGAGGGCGAATAAGAAAGAATCTTTATTCTTTATGTCTGCTTACATCATGGATGCTATCTGCTTCATGACACCCTTCCCACTAATGAACTGGAATTGGGATCCATCTAACATAGAACCTATTCATGTATACCACTTGAAGCTTTGGGAGGACAAAGCCAAAGAATTCATCTACGAGATCTTCAACTGGGTAATGGTGCCATTGCATGTCGCCATCTTCGGCCAGCCACCTCCCAGGATTTCGAATAGCGTCACGACCAACCTAAGTAGCGTGGCAACTTAGTATATAGAGGCAGAATTTTCATATATCAGGGTTTTCGGCACCTCTATTCCTCCATATGCTCTACCTCTATTCTTGCCAGATAAGCTATTGTGTCGCGAGATTGCCAAACAAATTGTGCTTGGTGGAATAAGCAAAGAGCTCAAAGGAGTATCAAAAAAGGTATGGTCGCCCTTCCCATTCATATTGGTGCATATTCCTTGTTAGATTTTGTCCATGCCAAAGTCGAGGCTACGAATTTAGAAGAAATGAAGCTCGTGGATATTGATTTCAAGAAGCATGACCCTAATAAGGTTGTGAGCAATAACCTGGCGAGTTGTGGCCTGAAGCGATATGAACATGAGGATTCCCCTCATCATGAAATATTCTGGGGTGTGAGGTCCTACTATGAAGTCCTAAGTCAGATTCAAGCCCTGCCACCCGGGGATATGGCCGATTTCCTTAAATTCCAAGAGCCCCAGTGGAGTTGTCTCCCCCAGGTTTTACAGGGTGAAACCCCAAAGCTTCCGGTTAGACAAGAGACAGAAGCCAAAGGTTCAAAGGACTCAAGTCCTAACAAGGATAAGAACCAAGAGGAAATAGGGGAGGCTGGAACCTCAGAGTGAGGAGCTGAAATCCCCTACCAACAGGAAGGAAACACCAAAAAGGGTACGCCGGGCAAGCAGGTCCAAGGTCAAGCATAGACACCCTCACAAGGGTCGGGCGACTCACTATCACTCATGTCAAACAAGCCAACCACAGATGCTACCCCGAAACAACCATTCAATGAAATTGGTAGTCCCATTGCTTCTATCACACCCTTACAGTTCACAAAGGGGAACCCTGATGCGGGATGGATTTTTGGTGAAGAACTAATGCCCATTTCGGTCGAAGAATTACCCCCTAATGAATTTTTCTTTGATAAGAAAAGGAAGGCTATAGTGAAGCAAGAATCATATCAAAAAGCGGGCGTAAAGGCTAAAAGATTAAAAATCTTGATAGAAGGAAAGGTCGTAGGGGAGGAGGAATTCGCCGACGAGATAGCAGGAACATTGGGGGCTTATGCTACATCTAACCAGTACTCCGTGGGAACCTTGAAGGCACAGTTGAAGCGAAAGAACCTCTTAATCGACAAGTTGGAAGCTAGGGTGGCTACAACAGAAGAAAACGCTAGGGATGAGGTGAACAGAAGCCCGAGCAGGCTAGAATAGCTGATCTGTAGGAGATCGAGAAGCTTAGATCTGACCTTGAGCTGATGCGCCAGTCGGTGCAAGTAAGCCAAACACAGGTAAGCCAGCAGGAGCAACAAATAATACAGTTACAGTCGAAGTTGGATGTTGCTAAGAATAAGGTTTTAGACATAAAAATGTTCAGATCCCAAGCTACCGAAATCTAATAGAAGGTATTAACAGCTCAACAAGACTTTCTTGTAAAAGTGGAAACCATTTAGAACCACTTTTAGACGATAGATCAAGTGTTAGAAAATATTTCTTTGAGAGAAAGAGAAGCTGGGGCAACTCGGGTTGCTTTCTAGGATGCTGTTATAGCTATGACGAAGATCGATATGGTCAGTAGCTCCATATTATCCATCGAAGAAAAAACTAGAGGGAATATCTTGCTGGAGGTCTGGGAGCAGAATATATCAGAAAGCAGGGGGAGAGATAAAGAGGTGATGAATTCTTGTGAGGAAACGTTCGCCTTGATAAATACAAGTTTGTTAGACCTTGATAAGGAAGGCAGTGCTGGGACGCTGGGAAAAATCAATATAGCTAAACCCCTACTGGACATCAAAGAAAACGTGGAGAAGGAGAAAGCAGAGATATCCTAGATAAGCCGGGTTGATATGGTCCAAGTGGACAAATGGCTAGTACAACCAAGTTTACAATTATGCTCTATCATCACGGAAGACCGACAAATAGGGAAAAGTTTTCCACAGTTGGTGAAGAGTTGTTACACCTTTGAGGCAAGCAACCAAGCAGAGCCTTCCAGGTTGATAGCCTAGTTGGTTGAAAGGTGTGTCATTTGCATTGAGCAGGTGAAGGGGCAGGTTTCTGGTGCTAAATAATGACAGATGTCAACCTATTCTATTTCTGGAGCTGGAAGAGTAGAGAAAGGAAGGTGCTCCACCCTTATGAGGGAAGACAAAAGATGAGGAGATGAAACACTCCATTTTTTCATTTATAACTGACAAGTTTCGGGAACGATCGGAATTCTAAATGTTTAGAAGTTTGTTTAATTATACATTTAGATCGAGAGACAAAGGAGTTTTTAGAGGAGGGTTGGAGATTGTAATAGTGAAAGATCTTTTAGCCAGGATTAATACAAAGTGAATTGAAGACTCCATATTCCGTCAAGATTGAGTTATGTGTTTTCCTCTGTTATTTCATACTTCATGTCATTTTTTACATATACGTCTTTGATGAATGTTTTAGTTGCAATATTAGTATAACTTCTATTGTGGTGATTAGGTTCTAGTTATCTAGTTATTTACAACTTTTCCTCTGTATCAGCTACTAGAAGGTACAAGACCTGTGAATTACTTAGATCTCTACATTTTATGCTTTCATCAAGATATCTCTTTTTTTTCTTCTTCTGCTAAAGCGTGGGATTCCTCTGAAATTGATGCCCCACATTGTTGCCAGCTCTATGTTTTTATTTTGTTTTCACACTCAGTTTCAAATTTTAACTCAGTTATGGAAAATGACCTTCGATTTTGTTAAACCCTTCGACTGGATTCACTGAATTTCCCTCGTATAATCTAAAATTGAAATAAGCACTTTAAAACATCAACCTTTTTTTTAAGCTCTGTTCTCCCCATGAATGTATCCGTTGTAAGGCAGCCCAACATTGAACCCGGCCTATCAGATCAAACCAGCATCACTTTGAATCTTTTCGATACCATACTTAAGACTGCCATCACCCGGACAGAGCTCGAACTTTCATGGGCTGCCATCGAACTGGATATCAGCATTCAAGAATATTTGGAAGCTAGACAAAGACAACTCTTAAATCATCCTTAGCTTCTTTCCCCGAAGTTGTTTCTTCCCCTTTTTTATCACTCACTCACTTTGGATGCTTAGACTCTATACTTTATAGCCTTAAGTGTAGAGTCTGGAACACCATATTTCGGGCACTGTTGCTGGGGATGGAGAATCGTAGTCACTTTCCCCTAAGAAAACGACATTTCCAAGTTTCATTTTTTGATAGTGAACAAAGAGAGAACACCTTGTTAAGGTCGAACCTTCATCATTCACTTGGCGACTCCACTCTTAAGTAAGCTGGAATCCTTTCGAAAAAACACCAGACAAAACCTAGATGCCAAACAGACAGTGCCAGTTTCCGACCCTAAAAAAATACTAAGACCAAGAGGTCTTTTTAAACAAAATGCTATTTCCTACCAACCCAGGTCTAATTAGTCTAAAGATAAGACCTATTTCGAACCTTCACCCTCGCGAGAACTTTCTCTCAGGAAAATATCAGACAGTGCTGTCGAAGCCGAGACCCTAAAATCCGAGAAACTCCTACTCGAGATCAAGACCGAGACCTCTCCGACTACCTCTTACGTTAGTAGGGGAGACATGCCTTCCGTAAAGCTCATCCCTATTTATATCCCATCGACTCTCAATATAAACCCCTCTGTCACTCAATGCCTTGAAGAAGTTTCTACATCCACAGATTCGACACTGATGGGTTCTCCCATTTACATATCCTGCAAGTCGGAGGAGCTCAGTCCACGTATACCTTCTTCCCCTTTTTCAATTTTCACCTCCCCTGGTAAAGAGTTTCTAGACTTTTCCCCTTTCCACCCCGGGGAAGCCAGAGAGTCGCTATACATCTTCGCCAACCCTCTTTATAACGCATCAATTTCCTCTCCTAGGTTATCCATGGCCGCCGCCGGAGGAGGAGCAGGGGGAATAGGAAGTCAAGGCCAACAACTGCCTCCCAAGGTTTTCACCAAAGTAGCCACTAGATATGCCCCCTTGGTCCTTCCAGTACCTCTCCATGATTTACCCGAAAACTATATGAAAAACTTACCCAAGTTCACAGGAGAAGGGGATGTAACTGCAACCGATCATATCAACTTTTTTGATCAATTCGTTGATATTCTAGGTCTCAAGCATGAGGACGTGTATTCCCGTTTGTTTGTCCAAACCTTCAAGGGATAGGTAAGAACTTGGTTTTGGAGCCTGCCCCCAGGTTCAATCATATCCTATGATGCGCTAGAAGACCTCTTTCTCAAACAATGGGGTGAAAGAAAGGATCATTTATACTATTTGACCGAGTTCGGGTCTTTAAAGAAAAAGGGATCTGAAACTGTTATGGAATTTATCTAAAGGTTTAACAAGTTGTACAATAAGATCCCTGTTGAAGTTAAACCGTCCCAACCCGCAACCAAAGCAACTTTTGCAGGAGCCTTTGAACCTGATTTTTCTTTACTGTTAAGAGAAAGGAAGGGGGCCAACCTAACTCGAATGCAAGATGACGCTGTGGAAATTGAGTCAAACATGATGGCTTCGAGTAAATTAAAAACAAAAATCGATATGGGAAATAGGGAAACTAGACGTCTTAGAGAACAAGCAGGTCCCTCTGGATCTGGAAGATCCTCACATGACAAAATGGATGACATGGCTAGGATAATAAAATAACTATCAAACAAAATCTCTAGAATGGAGCTATATCAATCCAAAGATGATCAATTCATTAAGAGAGAATTCAAGAGAAATCCCAATCCTCAGTTTCAACCAAGACAAATTAAAAATGAAGAAGAAAAGATCCAAACACCTCTAAAAAATGAAAATTTTATAGGAGAAAATGATATGCAAGAGTTCGAAGACTTGGAAGAAGATGTAAACAACTTAGGCGACGACTATATACAACCTCACTTAACGAAAGAAGATTATGAGAAGTCCTTGAACACTGAACAAACATTGGTTGAAGACAATAACCTAAATAGCATTGATAATCTCGCTTATCAAGGAATGACTGACACCATAATGGCCGAGCTCTAGCATAAATACAATCTGAGGCCCAAAAACAAACCTGTGTCGACTGCATAACCCAAGAAAATTTTTCCTAGGGGAGAAACATACGAGCCCGTCCAGAAAGAGACCGAGATGCGAAATAAAAAAGGGGTAGACTCGCAGAATACCAACGTAAAAGAGGCCGAAACCCAAGTGAGAAAAACCAAAGCAGTTGAAACGCAGACACCCGAAACCAGAAACGCTGAAAATAAAACAGTGCTACTAAATAAAATGGATAAGATAGAGTTCGATGTTTCAGCCAAGGAAACAGATAAAATTGTGGGAGGTTTCTGCCTAGAAAATGAGATAAAAAAGATCAAGATACCAATACCTTTGGTCGAGTTGGCGAAGAATCCTGTGTATCGAAAACAAATAACCAAGATGATAAAATTTTCAGATCTAGAGAGTCAGTCCGACGTGATAAATCTGGAAGATGACAAGCCTAATATCACTTTTGGTCCACATTTTGAAGGTGCCAGAGATACTGTCACCCCCTTCTATATTACCCTGAAAGTGCATGATCGGATGTTGCATAATTGAATGCTGGACTCTGGGGCCTCTCATAACATAATGCCCAAATCTATTATGGATAGACTAGGCCTCGAAATCACTAGACCCTATGGAGATATTTACTCGTTCGATTTAAGGAGAGTTAAGTGCATGGGAATGATCAAAGATTTAGCAGTCACCCTCGCCCAGATTCTAGTGAAAAATGTCCTAATGGATGTAGTTGTCGCTGATATACCCCCGAAGTATGGTTTATTATTATCTAGATCTTGGGGAGCCAATCTCAGGGGATCCCTTCAGCTAGATATGACTTACGCCACAATCCCTATTTTTGGTGGACATTTCACATGGTTATACAGGGAAACACGGTTGGCATATACGGTAAGTGATCCTCAGAATTCTAACAATTACCCTATTTACATCGCCGATCAAGACCTGGGAAATTGTATTCTGTCGTTTGACGATACTGAAGATAATTGTACATGAGAAAGTTACATCGATGAAATCAAAACCGAAAATACAACTAAAAATGTGTACAACATTGGAACTTGGAAAATTTTCTTTGATGGTGCTTCGTCGTGTGAAGGAGCAGGTGCGGGAGTGCTTTTCGTAGCACCTGAAAATGAATTCGTCATTCCCTTCTCTTACAGGCTACATTGGGAAGTAGACTGCACAAACAATGTTTGCGAATATGAAGCTCTAGTCTTGGGACTGGAAGTTGCCAAGAAGCTAAACATAAAGAAGTTAGAGGTCTATGGAGATGTTGAACTGATTGTGAAGCAGGTAAATTGGAAGTACTAGGCCAAGCACCCGAGACTGAGGTCTTATAGAAATTGTGCCTGGGATCTAATGGAAAATTTATTTTCGTCAGTAAAGGTTCATTTCATCCCATGAGCCGAAAACCAGCAAGCCGATTCACTGGCCAAAGCAGCTTTGACTTTCACACCCCCTACCGCTTTCAAATTAAAGTACCACATAGAGGTAAGGCACAGACCATCCATACCAAACAACATACAACACTGGCAGGTTTTCGAAGATGAAGAACAGATAAGGAAGTTCCTGGAAATGGTGGATGATTTCTCCAAAACCCACATTGACCAGGAAAACCAAAACGATCATACCTGGATTATGCAGGAAGGGGAGGAACCTCAAGAGTTCTGAGAAAAAATTGCAAATCATCGCCTGCTAGTGTTAAAAAGTAATCAGATCCCTAAGGCCTGATACCTTTGGAAAGGTTGTTTGATCAAAATGAAATGCCTCTAAAGTCCACCCTGCAGCCCCAACCGGAGGAGGTCGAAGATTGTGACGTGGGCACCAACAAAGAGCCTAGGATAATGAAGTTATCAAAGTATCTTCCTCCTGAGATAAAAAGCAAGTATACGGACTTACTCGAGCGGTATAAAGATGTCTTTACATGGTCTTACGATGAGCTCAAAGCCTATGATACCTCTGTGATCAAGCACAAGATACCTTTGAAACCGGGTGTTAAACCCTTCAGACAGAAGCTCAGACAAATCAACCCCATTTGACTGCTTGTGGTCGAAAAAGAAGTGAAAAATCTTTTAGACGCAAAAGTAATTGTACCTCTCAGGTACTCTAACTGGGTGGTGAACTTAGTCCCTATTAGGAAGAAAAGAAGGGAGATCAGACTGTGCGTAGACTTTAGAAATGTAAACAAGTTCTCTCTCAAAGATAATTATCCTCTACCCAAAATGGATCACATTTTGGAAAATGTAGTTGGGGCAAATAGGATATCGATGATCGATGGGTTTTTTGGTTACAATCAAATTGTCGTCAATGAGAATGATAAATAAAAAACAACTTTCACCACCCCTTGGGGCACATTTATGTATGAAAAAATGCCTTTTGGTCTGATGAATGCAAGTGCTACCTTCCAGTGCGCTATGGATATCACTTTCATCAGTGAAAGAGATAAATTCATAGTTATCTACCTTGATGATCTGATTGTCTTCTCTAAATCTGATGAAGACCATCTGTTACATTTGAAGCAAACATTTGAAAAGTGCCAAAAATTTGGTTTGTCTTTAAACCCTAAGAAGTCTCACTTCACAATGCAAGAAGGTAAACTCTTGGGCCACATTGTGTCTCGATACAGAATTAAAATTGACCCTAAAAGGGTAGAAGCTATAGACACCATAAATATTCCTAGAAATATAAAAGAAATTTAGTCATTTTTAGGAAAAATATTTTTTTTAAGAATATTTATCCCAAAATTTGCTGAAATCATGAAATTGATCACAGATATGATAAAGAATAACAATGAAGTGAAATGGATGATAGAAGCTAAAGCGTTGTTTGCACGCATCAAGAAAGTTGTCAGCGAAGCGCCCGTATTAGCAAGCCCTGATTACCTAAAGGATTTCCTGATTTTCTCATTCGCCTCCGAACACACAGTGGCGGCAATACTTCTCTAGAAGAATGAAGAGGGTTTCGAGCAGCCAATAGCCTTTTTTAGTAAAAGTCTTAGAGATGCTGAATTGAGATACGATATAATAGAGAAACAAGCATATGCTATGGTTAAGGCACTGAAGGCTTTTAGAACCTACGTGCTACACTCCAAGGTAATTGCATACGGTCCCACCAGTTCTGTGAAGGATATATTGGTTTAGCCTGACAGTGATGGAAAGAGGGGTCTGTGGATTGCTAAAATTCAAGAGTTCGACCTAGAGGTAAAACTGACGAAACTAGTGAAAGGACAAGGTCTGGCTAAGCTCTTGGTGGAATCAAATTTTAGAGCACTCAGAATAAATCACCTGCAAGGATATGAAGGACATGGGGACGTAAATGAGCCCGACAACCAAATAGCTATATCCAGAATGAAAGAGAAGTTTTCCTTATCGGATTGGTATAAAGATATAGTGTCCTACCTACTGACCCTAAAATGCCCTAGCGATCTGTCTCCATCTAAAACAAGGACACTGAAGCTACATGCGGTGAAGTATTGTATATTCGAAAGTCAACTATACTGGAAGGACCCATTAGGCTTCCTACTGGTTTGTTTGGTAGAATCAGAAATAGAGGGGGTCATAAACGAATTTCATGAAGGAGTGTGCGGAGGGCATCACGCCTGGAGGGAAACAACTTATAAAATTCTGAGGGCAGGATATTATTGGCCTAAACTATTCTCAGATGTCAACGCCAAAGTCAGAGCCTATAACCCTTTCTAGTTGTTCGCAGGAAAACAAAATCTCCCAGTGCTACCTCTGGTTCCTGTCAAAACCGAAGCCCCTTTTCAACAATGGGGGTTAGATTTTATAGACAAAATCAACCCACATTCCAGTGCTCAACACAAATGGATCCTCACTTCCATAGATTATTTCACCAAATGGGTGGAGGCTATTCTGACTAGAAAGGCGACCGATTCAGTGGTGATAGATTTCCTGGAAGAGAGCATACTGTACAGATTTGGCTGTCATCGAAAGATAGTAACGTATAATTCCTAAGCATTCAAGTCTATGGCAATGGTCATCTTTTTCCAAAAATATAACATCGTATTGTTCCATTCCACAACATATTAACCTCAAGGTAATGGGTTAGTCGAATCATCAAATAAAAGTTTAATTACTATAATTAAGAAGGTGCTGAGCGAAAACAAAAGATCTTGGCATGTACACTTGAAGTACGCTTTATGGGAAAATCGGATAAGTACGAAGAAATCCATTGGTACTTCTCCTTTCCAAATGGTATACGGGACTGATGTGGTATTACCTATAAATCTGGCGCTCCCTGTAATGAAGCTCTGGCAAGATGAGAAAGAAGAGCTAAACCACATTACAAGAAGAATAAATCAACTGATTGAGGTCCAACAATGCAGGACCGAGGTGGACGCAAGGATGCAGAAATACCAGGACAACATGAAAGTGTTGTTCTATCATAAAGCCAAAATTAAAGATTTCCTCCCCAATGATTTGGTTTTGAAATGGGATGCTAGGAGGGAAGATTCAACAAAACATGGTAAATTTGATCATATCTAGTATGGACCGTTCAGAGTCTTGTCTTCTGAAGGGAAGAATTCATTTCTGTTAGAGAATTTGGACGGTAAAACCCTCAACGCCCCTGTCAACAGGCGTTATTTAAAGCACTATATACAATAAATGAGTTCCAAATCTCCATTGTATATATCGGTCTGTGTTTTCTTTTTTTTGTTCATATAACTTTTCGGTAAGTTCACTTTCATCGCGAATAAAACAGGGTGTTGATTTCCTAGAAGTAGAGACATAAATTTCGACACACAGAACCCCATAAATCTTGAATACCTGATACTCTTTATGTTGTTTCATATAGGCCTTCGAATTACAGCCCAAACTGCAAAAGGAGAAAGGGACGGTCAGGTATCAGGAAATTGACCCACCCGAAACAAGTGACAAATATTTTTCTTTTAGAGGGCGAGTAAGAAAGCAACTTCGTTCTTTATGTCTGCTTACATCATGGATGATATCTACTTCATGACACCCTTCCTACTAATGAACTGGAGCTGGGCTCCATCTAATACAGAGCCTATTCATGTCTACCACTCGAAGCTTTGGGAGGATAAAGCCAAAGAATTCATCTAGGAGATCTTCAACTGGGTAATGGTGCCATTGCATGTCACCATCTTTGGCCAACCGCCTCCCAGGATTTCGGATAGCATCACAACCAACCTGAGTAGCATCACAGATTGGTATATAGAGGCAAAATTTTCATACATCAGGGTTTTCAACACCTCTGTTCCTCCATATGATCTATCTCTATTCTTGCCAGATAAGCTATTGTGTCATGAGATTGCCAGATAGACTGTGCTCGGTGGAATAAGAAAAGAGCTCAAAGGAGTATCAAAAAAGGTATGGCCACCCTTCCCCATTCATATTGGTGCATATTCCTTGTTAGATTTTGGCCATGCCAAATCTGAGGCTACGACTTTAGAAGAAATGAAGCTGGTGGATATTGAGTTCAAGAAGCACGACCCTAATAAGGTTGTGAGCAATCACCTGGCGAGTTGTGGCCTGAAGTGATATGAACACGAGGATTCCCCTCATTATGAAATATTTTGGGGTGCGAGGTCCTACTCTGAAGTCCTAAGTCAGATTCAAGCCCTGCCACCCGGGGATATGGCCGATTACCTTAAATTCTAGGAGCACCGGTGGAGTTGTCTCCCCCAGGTTTTATAGGGTGAAACCCCAAAGCTTCTGGTTACACAGCAGATGGAAGCCAAAGGTTCAAAGGACTCAAGTCCTAACAAGGAGAAGAACCAAGAGGAAATAGGGGAGGCTGGAACCTCAGAGCGAGGAGCCGAAATCCCCTACCAACAGGAAGGAAACCCCGAAAAGGGTACGCCGGGCAAGTAGGTCCAAGGTCAAGCAGAGATACCCTCACAAGGGTCGGGTGACTCACTATCGCTCATGTCAAACAAGCTAGCCATAGATGCTACCCCGAAACAACCATCCAATGAAATCAATAGTCCCATTGCTTCTATCACACCCTTACAGTTCACAAAGGGGAACCCCGATGCAGGATGGATTTTCGGTTGAGAACTAATGCCCATTTCGGTCAAAGAATTATCCCCTAATGAATTTTTCTTTGATAAGAAAAGGAAGGTTGTAGTGAAGCAAGAATCATATCAAAAAGTGGGCATAGAGGCTAAAAGATTTAAAATCTTGACAGAAGGAAAGGTCGTAGGGGAAGAAGAATTCACCGACGAGATAACATGAACACTTGGGGCTTATGCTAAAACTAACCAGTACTCCATGGGAACCTTGAAGGCACATTTGAAGTGAAAGAACCTCTTAATCGACAAGTTGGAAGCTAGGGTGGCTACGATGGAAGAAAACGCCAGGGATGAGGTGAGCAGAAGCCTCGAGCAAGACAAAATAGCTGATCTATAAGAGATCAAGAAGCTTATATCTAACCTTGAGCTGGTGCACCAGTCGGCACAAGTAAGCCAAACATAGGTAAGCCAGAAGGAGAAAAAAATAATATAGTTACATTCGAAGTTGGATGTCGCCGAGAATTAGGTTTTAGACATAAAAATGTTCAGATTCCAAGCTGCCAAAATCTGATAGAAGGTATTAACAGCTCAACAAGACTTGCTTGTAAAAGTGGGAACCATTCAGAACCACTTTTAGACGATAGATCAAGTGTTAGAAAATATTTCTTTGAGAGAAAGAGAAGTTGGGGTAGCTCGGGTTTCTTTCTAGGATGCTGTTATAGCTACAACGAATATTGATATGGTCAGCAACTCCAAATTATCCATCACAGAACAAACTAGAGGGAATATCTTGCTGAATGTCTGGGATCATAATATATTAGAAAGCAGGGGGAGAGCTAAAGAGGTGATGAATTCTTGTGAGGAAACATTCGCCTTGATAAATAAAAGTTTGTTAGACCTTGATAAGGAAGGCAGTGCTAGGATGTTGGGCAAAATCAATATATCTAAACACCTGCTGGACATCAAAGAAAACGTGGAGAAGGAGCAAGCGGAGATATCCCAGATAAGCTGGGTTGATATTGTCCAAGTGGACAAATGGATAGTAAAACCAAGTTTACAATTATTCTCTATCATCACGGAAGACCAAAAATAGGGAAAAGGTTGCCATAGTTAGCGAAGAGTTGTTACACCTTTGAGGCAAGCAACCAAGTAGAGACTTCTAGGTTGATAGCCCAGTTGGTTGAAAGGTGTGTCATTTGCATTCAACAGGAGAAGAGGCAGGTTTCTGGTGCTAAATAATGACAGATGTCAAACCGTTCTATTTTTGGAGTCAGAAGAGCAGAGAAAGGAAGGTGCTCCGCCCTTACGAGGGAAGACAAAAGATGAGGAGATGAAACACTCCATTTTTTCATTTGTAACTGACAAGTTTCCGGAACGATCGAAATTCTAAATGTTTAGAAGTTTGTTTAATTATACATTTAGATCGAGAGACAAAGGGGTTTTCAGAGGAGGGTTGGAGATTGTAATAATGAAAGATCTTTTTAGCCAGGATTAATACAAAGAGAATTGAAGACTCCATATTCCATCAAGATTGAGTTATGTGTTTTCCTCTGTTATTTCATACTTCATGTCATTTTTTACATATACGTCTTTGATGCATGTTTTAGCTGTAATACTAGTATAACTTCTACTGTGGTGATCAGGTTCTAGTTATCTAGTTATTTACATCTTTTCCTCTGTATCGGCTACTAGTAGGTACAAGACCTATGAATTACTAAGATCTCTACATTTTATGCTTTCATCAAGATATCTCTTTTTTTTCTTCTTCTGCTACAGCATGGGATTCCTCTAAAATTGATGCCCCACATTGTTGCCAAATCTATGTTTTTCTTTCGTTTTCACACTTGGTTTCAGATTTTAACTCAGTTACAAAAAATGGCCTTCGATTTTGTTAAACCCTTCGAATAGCTTCACTGAATTTCCCTCGTATAATCTAAAATTGAAATAAGCACTTTAAAACATCAACCTTTTTTTTAAGCTCTGTTCTCCCCATGACTGTGCGCATCGTAAGGCATCCCAACATCGAACTTGGCCTATCGGATCAAACCAGTATCGCTTTGAATCTTTTCTATACCATACTTAAGATTGCCATCACCCGGACAGAGCTCAAACATTCACGGGCCGCCATCAAACGGGATATCAACATTCAAGAATATTTGGAAGCTAGACAAAGACAACTCATAAATCAGCCATAGCTGCTTTCCCCAAAGTTATTTCTTCCCCTTTTTTATCACTCACTCACTTTGGATTCTTAGACTCTATACTTTATAGCCTTAAGTGTAGACTCTGGAACAACACTTGGTATGGCATGAGTTTGATGCATGAATAGGTCCAAGGATCATTATATGGTAGCACAATGTTCATCTTGCAGAAAATATATGGGAGACATACCCATAGGTGGATTCATTCTTCTTCCCATGATTCTAGGAGGAGATATTTATCATATGCATACCTAGAAAAGAGCCCTATACTTGAAGAAAGAGCATAGGAGCATAATTTCAGGGGGAGAAATGGTCACAGGGGGAGTATGTTCGATGTATATTCAACATTTCATCAGAGTGATATCCCTTGTTCAAAAGGGGAGAGATTATTCAGAGGAAGATCAAAGGCATTCAGACAGGGGAAGCAGCCCCAAGGAGAGTTCAAGCAAGGGCAGAAACCCCAAGATGAGAATGGCCCTTTGCCATTGATGTCAAAGGGGGAGAGTTAATCACATTGATGTGATTGATTTTTATTGATCGGGAGAGACAGTAACATTGAATATTTATGTAGAGCATGCCTTATCTACATGTTGACATCAATAATTGGTAATTGGTTTTGACATCAATGTTGGTATTGCCATCAATGCCAAATGGGGAGATTGTTGGATCATGTTGTCATTGATGCCAATGGTTTGATTGATTGATGTCAAAGGATTGATTGATTGATGATTGATGTAATATAATATGTATTGTCCTTGATGAGAATGCATAGATGAAGATGGATCAATGAGTTGT
>SNQJ01S0207835.1:0-16232 GCA_010110895.2 Picea sitchensis
TAATATCATACATGAAGACAAACATTGCATATTTGGTTGTTTAAGTAGGGTTGAATTAAATTTTGATGATGATGAGTATGTTGGACAATAGATTGAGTAAAATTTGAAGTAGTAAAAATTCATTCATGTTGGGTAAAACATTGGTCACAGAGCAATGTTATTCAACAATTTTCAATGCCATTCAAATTTCACTTTTGACTCTAATTAGAACCCAAAGTTTAACTCCATAAACATTTTCAGTGGAGGATTTTCACTTTGATATAAATCAAAATGTGTGCACTCCTCCAATGACTAAAATCCATTGCGAAAGACTTCCAACTTTCACTGGTAGAGAAAATGGATGTTTAACTTTGATAAAATGAAAACCTTACTCCAATGCACAATTTGAAGGTTATTTTTAGAAGCTTTTGACTTATAGTTTTTTGAAGTTTTCAAAGAATCAAAACGCAAACATGTTCATGAAATTACATGATTTTATGGGTATGGTAGAAAATGGTTGTAATTTTAATTCAGGGAAATAAATGACTCTAAGAGCACCATTTCTAGATTCAAGTGTTAATTTTGGTTTTTTTAACCCAAAATATAATTTTTTTCATATAATTTTTATTTTAAAATCATAGTTCTTATTAAATTGGTAACCATGTTTTTATTATAAATTAGCACAACATTAAACTTTTCAAATGACATATATTATGAAGTTCCTATCGAACAACTTTAATGTTGATCGGTGAAGTTGAGCATTGAATTATTTGATACCAATTGTTTTTTAGGTTATGTGCAATATAGGAAGAGAAAAATAACATTTTGTCTTCCAATGTATAGTTCTCTATGTGATATTCTTAGTACCTATCAATATATACAACCATGCTTATCTGCGATGAATTTGAGTGCATATTATAAGTGCGATATCCTTTATTATGCTCTCCTCATTCTCAACAAAAAAGAGAAATAGCCTAGATAATTGATCAACAAAGGGAAAGTGAGATTCATTGAACCAATTTTTCAACATGTTAATCAACAAGAGGGTTGGGTTTGTTGTAGGTATGTCAAACAAGCTTCCCATAACAATTGGATCTTAGAAGCCTAAGGGGAAAGTTACTTTTTGGTTTCTTGGAAACTATATTTATCTATATATGAGTAGTGTTGCAAAAATGATGGTTTTGTTAGCCAACCTATATGAGGTTTAAATTTTGTTGTGCAAAGGAATTGTCCTCTAAACAATCTATAGTGAATATAATGATGTTGGAAAGAAACAAAATTTCCAAATCAATGGCATCCATGATCAGGTTGTATGGAGGTCTAAGGTGACCGTTGAAGGGGAAAACCTAGTTTCCAAAATGTCTCAATTGCGACATCAATCTTCACAAATGTGGCAAGAGCGACGTATATGTCACATACGTGGCAAGAGAGACGTTCCAGTGGAAAACGTGGCAAGAGAGACGTTAACGTGGCAAGAGAGACGTCAGCATGGAAAGACTGACGTTATCGGGCAAATCAATCTTCACAAATGTGGCAAGAACGACGTATATGTCACAAACATGGCAAGAGAGACATTCCGGTGGAAAACGTGGCAAGAGAGACGTCAACGTGGCAAGAGAGACGTCAACGTGGCAAGACCAACGTTATCGGGCAATATGATTTTATTTTTTTTAATTTCCTTTATTTTGCGACAATATGGACAATTTTTCCATAACGCCGCAAATAAAACGTCGGAATTTTTACAATATGTACTAGTGAGACTTAAAACAAGGGCTCCTGGACACAAGAAATTGTTCCTAGACAACATAAATTATACATACCAAATATGTAATTTTATTAACTAGATATATAGAGCACCGATAGTTTTGTGATATACAAGTTGACAATCGAACTTGCGGACTATTTTAATTTTAAGGGGCTCGTGTCCAAAAAAATTAGCATTCCTGAATTAGTTTTATTTTCATAGGTTTTACATAAGGTGGTGGACAAAAGCACAAAAAATATAGTACCAATGTTTGTAACATATGGTGGTGGACAAAAGGACCAAATAAATAGCATTCCTGAATTAATTTTCTTTAAAACAGGGGCTCCTGGACAGAAGAAATTGGAATTTATGAAATTATAGGTTCCTGGAGAGCATAAATTATACATAGTAAATGTGTAATTTTTTAAAGTAGATATTTACTTTTATACATATGGAATATGTACTTTTATAAAGTATGGGGATGAGATTTTATAGAGCATGCACAGAGCCCTCATTCCATACTTAGGAATTTTTTGGATCGCGAGTTGTCGGGCTGGCGGTAGCTGAAAATTGGCCCTTTGTTGTTCCATGGCCTACAAAGATCACTCAGAGTTTCATGATATACAAATTGACAAGTGGACTTGCGGATTAAGTTTTTGGATCGCAGGTTGTCAGGCTGAAAATTGGCCCTCTCTTGTTCCATGGCCTACAAAAAGCACCGAGAGTTCCGTGATATACAAATTGAAAAGTGGACTTCCAGATTATTTTAATTTTAAGGGCCTTTGTGGAAAACAGTATGAAGGATAGGTCGTAAATATTCAAGAAACGCCATACTCTCTATACGTTTTAGTATAAAGAAAGTATTGAACACAAATTTATGACATTTATATAAAATAATAATAAAACGTGTTACATATTCCTCGAAATTTAAAGAAACATATGTGTGTGTGTGAAATATGATATCTCAAATTTGAGTGAGTGATTTATGTCATACTTAATTTTGAAAATGACCAACCAGGATAAAAAATGCATTAGAAAAAAAGAGAATTGAGATAAATAAACAGAATGACTTCACATTCAACATAGCTGAAGATAAAAATCTAGGAACACATAAAAGCAAAAAAAAATAGCATTATCGATTTAGTTTTCTTTAAAACAAGGGCTCCTGGACACAAGAAATTGTTTCCTAGACAACATAAATTATAGATACCAAATATGTAATTTGATTAAGTAGATATATAAAACATGGACGAAACCCTCATTCCATACTTAGTCAGTTTTTGGATCGCGGGTTCTCGGGCTGGGGACCTAAAAATCGGGCTTCTGTTGTTTTGTGTCCTACAAATAGCACCGACAGTTCTGTAATATACAAATTGAAAATCAGACTTGCGCACTATTTGAATTTTTAAGAGCGGGTGTCCAAAAAATCTAGCATTCGCAAATTAGTTTTCTTTACATAGGTTTTACATACGTTGGTGGAGAAAAGCACAAAAAATATAGTACCAATGTATGTTACATAGGGTGGTGGACAAAAGGACCAAATAAATAGCATCCCCGAATTACTTTTCTTTAAAACAGGGGCTCCTGGACACAAGAAATAGAAATTTATCAAATTATAGGTTCCCAGAGAGCATAAATTATACATAGAAAATACGTAATTTTTTAAAGTAGATATTTACTTTTATACATACAAAATATGTACTCTTATAACGTATGGGGATGAGATTTTATAGAGCATGTAGGGAGCCCTCATTTCATACTTGCACAAAGTCGTCATTCCATACTTAGTCAGTTTTTGGATCGCAGGTTCTTGAACTGGCGAGCTGAAAATTGGGCATCTGTTGTTCCATGGCCTACAAAGAGAAACCCACAGTTCGGTGATATACAAATTGACAAGCGGACTTGCGGACTATTTTAATTTTAAGGGCCTTTGTGGAAAACAGTATGAAGGATAGGTGGTAAAGATGCAAGAAATGACATACTCTTTATACGTTTGAGTAGAAAAAAAAGTAGTGAACACAATTTTATGACATTTATATAAAAAAATTATAAAACGTGTTACATATTCCTGGAAATGTAAAGAAACATATATATGTGTGTGTGTGTGTGTGTGTGTGTGAAATATTATATCTCAAATTTGAGTGAGTGATTTATGTCGTACTTAATTTTGAAAATGACGAGGCAGGAGAAAATATGCATCAGACAAAAATAGAATTGAGATAAAATAAACAGAATGAATTCACATTCAGCATAGCTAAAGATAAAAATCTAGGAACACATAAATATATAAGGAGACAAAAGAATAGTTTTATTTGGAATATATGAAATAAAAAATAGTTTGTTACATATCCCTGGAAATGTAAATGCGTTTGTCATATAGACTGGGATTGGGACTCCCGCAGACCATAACAGAAATATGTACAAGAAATAGAATTGTGTAAAGAAGAAGTTGGACACGGTAGAATATAATACCTGAAAAGTAGAAATGAGAGGATCGGTTTTTGGCTATAGATTTCTACTCAGAAAAGGTGGAATAACTGGATTGATAAAGAAAGGACAACCAGTATACACTTATAGGCATGGTACATATAAGTAATTTTGGTGTTTACTTGCTCATGCCTTTTCCTGTTGGTTTTTGTCGGCGGCTCGCTTGAATAACTGGATTGATAAGCAGAGGATTTATGCATTTCCCTGTTGAATTTCGTCGGCGACCCACTTCAATTTCTCTTCAATATAGCTTCTAAAGGGGCTGACGTTGATGTCATTGCAGATTTGAATGCTGAAACGTTCATTTTCTGATTCGCTTAGATCAATTGAAACTTTACACAGATCTTGATGAATGTCTCCATTATGTACTGAATATTGAACTAACCATTTGTCCACCTCTTCTTCATGATATTCAAGAATCCTGTAAAAGTTTTGTAAACAGAAGGCCTTAAAATTATCAACTTGTTTATCGAAAGCTTTCTTGGTTAACGCCATCGAGTTGATGATTAAGTTGGGGTCTTGGAAGTCGTTTGTATTTTCCGCTAACTCTATTTTGCTGAGCTTTGTGAATAATGTTTCTTTCTTTGATATTGCTTGCTCACATGATTGGATGATGAGATACAGTTTCTTCACCTTCTGTTTCCAGCATGCTTCTAATTGAGTGAGTCATTTTTTGGACAGGAGATCATGTTTTCTTCTTGTCGTGTCTAGCATGTTGTTGACATGAAAGGAAAAAGGGATGAACCTGTGCAAATAGAAAGCTTCTTCATTTTTTAAATCCGTCTGCAGAAGTTGGACCAAGTTATGTTCCCTCCTCAGGGAATCCATATTCTGTGATGTTTCCCAGGCCTTAGTAATCAATTCCATTCTTTTGTTGATATTTTTCTCCACATATCCTCTACAGGATGCGAGGAATCTGGAGGAGACTTTTAGATTTGTTGCAGGGGTGCAGGTAGTCACAGGCATGGCTATTTCCAAAGGACTATGAACCAATGGCATATGAAACAAAGCTTTCTCTAATTACTTAATCCATTTCTTTAGTTTGTAATTCTCAGCCTCAATGACTCCAACAGAATCATGAAGAGAATGTCTGGTTGCCATGTGAAGTTTAGAGATTTTGGACGCCTGCATATTAACAAGGTCAAGTTCTGAACGATTTTTTATTTTCTTATTTTTTACATCTCTTTTTTCAATGATTCATTTTTTTGACTTTCTTTCAAAAACAACACTTTGGAATATGAAGGATTCATCTTCGTAAAAAAATTCAGTATCAACCATGTCAATTGAGTAGGCATGGTCAATTGCATATCTGGTCTAATCAAGGTTGCATAATATGCTATCCAAATCAGTGTCAAGATCCATGTTTTCACTGTAAATTTCGGGCTACTCCACCTCCCCTACAATTCTTTTTCCCTTCTTCTGCACGGGAAGCTCGTGAGGAAGATGTTCACTGTATCTCTACAAAATTGTTGTGGAGCTACTGCCAGTAGTTTATGAAAACGTTGGTTTTCTCCAGACGCTGCTTGAAATGAAGAAATGGAGGAGACAATATAATCCCCCAGAAACATTGGTTCAATGCATGCGAATGGAAAATATCCTCATAAATGACAATATCTATGCATGATGTATGGTGACCTGTTAGAAGTAAAGCTTAATTATTTCATACTTATAAGTGAGAAGGTGGCGGTTACGGTGAAGAACATTTAAGGATTGGAGGTTTCCTGAAGGAACCAAGCTAGCGGCATGCGAATGACATTCCATGGTATTTAAAATTAAGACTGGGAAGAGATTTGAGGTTTTGTGAAGGAAGCAAGGTGGCGGCGTGCGAATGACATTCCATGGAATTTGGGGTTAAGACTAGGAAGGGATAAGAAAATCCTTCGCAAATATTGCATTAATGGCAGAACTTCTCGAGCCTTGCACGTATAAATGATAGCTTAGATGGTACCTTTATGATGACCTGTTAGCATTAAATATTTAGAAACAAGACACACACACATATATGTATATATAAACAATATTTCTTATTATGGACACGTGAAAAGGTGACAGGCACGGGGAAGAGCAAGCAAGGAAGGAATGGCGAAGTCTGAAACTGCATTTGGAAACTGGTGAGTGTCCAATGGTGAAACTGCATCAGTCGGAATTTTTCACTGCAAAACACATAAAACGTAAGAGGGCATGCTGGTGCAGTTCAACAGAGGGTTTGTATATTTGGGGAATTGCGGGAAAGTGGCTAAGCATGGAAAGTATGAATTTATATAAGCTTTCAGGGAATCATGTATAGTCTTTGGATAGAGGGTTCTCAGGCTGGCGAGCTCAAAATTGGCTAAGCAAACCAAAGGGATCGGTCCGACTCCCAGTGCATATTTCATAATTCATGTGCAACACCAACTTTGAGGTTACCAAATCACTGTGTGTAGAAACGAGGAAGAACTAAATATGTACCTTTATAAAGTATGGACCTGATATTTTATAGAGCATGTACGGATATCGCATTCCATACTTGGCCACTTTCTAGATCATGGGTTCTCGGGCGGGCGGGCTCAAAAATAGGGCTCTATTGTTTCGTGTTCTACAAATAGCACACACAGTTCTACGATATACAAATTGACAAGTGGACTTGCAGGGTGGCTGAGATTTTATAGACCATGTACAGTTTTTGGATCGCGCGTTCTCAGGTCGGCAGGGTAAAAAATAGGCGTCTATTGTTTGGTGCCTTACAAATGGCTTATGATAATAAACTGACAAGTGGATTTGTCGGCTGGTCGGCGCAACATTCTACTTCTATTGATTTCCCCGATATACAAATTCACATAAACTTCAAGGCTAATGGGCTCTCAAAAACGAGCAATACATACCAAATACGCACATATCCCTTATTCCATACTTTGCCACTTATTTGGATCACGGACTTGCGGGCTGTACATTGGGTCGATTTCCGTGATATACAAATTGACACAGACTCCAAGGCTGGAGGGCTCCCAGAAAGAACCAACACATACCAAATATGCATAGATTTCTTGTTCCATACTTAGCCACTTGTTTGGATCGTGGACTTGTGGGCTGTACATTGGGCCTCTATTGTTCCGTGTACTGCAAATAGCACCCATAGTTAGGCAATATACAAATTGATAAGTGGACTTGCGAGCTGGCTGGCTCAACATTGCATTTATGTTTGATGGAGGAGGGTAGGCTAGCGGGCTCTAGGCGCAAAAAAAAAAAAGAAAAAAAAGCATAGCTGCAAATAAGTTCGACAAATACAGACAAAGTAAACGAAAAATTGTTTAGTATGGAACACAGGCAAAAAAAGAATACACCTTTGCATGGATTCCTCTACATCTCTAGGTAGGCATTCTTTGCGGCCTATAGTTTTCCTGTCTGTTTCTATCAACAAAAGTAGAAAACAAAAGGGATATCAACATAACTTCAGATGTAAAGAAAAAGGCAAGTACTATGTACATATACTAAAAAAACTAGAATAAGATGAATAGAGTGACAAATAGTTTTTGGGAGGATGTACCTTTTTTTCTTTTGCATAATGTATATTTTATAATTCAAGTACAACACCGAATGTATGCTCACCAGAACAATATGTGTAGAAATCAGGGAAAACCAAGAAGCTGGATAAATATTTTTTTATTTTTTATTTTTTTTGCAACAAGCTATACAGACATGCTTTGAAACATAGAAATATGACTTTGTAATATGTTTGATGTATATCTCATAATTCAAGTGCAATACCAATTGTATTGTGATCAGACCAATATGTGTCTAAGATAAACATACTGTATTGAGAAATGGGCACATTGGACCAGACATGGTCAATAAGTGCGTTTTGAAGATGGCATGTTTTGTTCAAAAGAAAGCGGAGATTGTATTTACACATGTACTTTTCCAATTCTTTTCTTCTACCACTATTTTGTAGCATGCCAATATTGAAGTCTCCTACAAGTACAATGGGTCCGTTCAGATGGAAATGGCCCAATGCATTGGAAATAACATCTACTATGTTGGAGAATGTTGCATGGGGATCAACATATGGATTCAGTATTGCAACCTCTGTTTCATAGATTTTTTTTTTTGCAAGAACCAATTCAACATTCTTTTCTTGGATATGTATATGGTCCAAAATTGCTACATGTTTTTTCACCAGTATCATCACCCCATGTGTAATGTAACCTGATATGCAATTGTGATCTGGGAATTGTTTATTTTGCATGCATAATGCCATGTGTGTTTCCTGCGAGCACAGAATATCAGATTGCATTATATCATAGTCATTCAGTATATCATCCATGTGTGAATTTAATATGCGTGTGATAAGCGAGAGAATTGATACAGATGAATTTGTTTGTATGGATAGTGCAGTTCCATTTTGCGGTGGTCCTGAGTCGTTCCATTTCAATATCAACATTTTGTTTCACTTTGAAGTTATCTTTTGTGAGAGGACTTAGTAAATACAAGGAGCCTATGCTTCTGAAATGGGACAGTGTTGTGTATATAAGTCCATTTATCCGAATTCCAGCAGGTTGAAATGCAACATTATCAAGTGTTATTCCTTGTGATCTGTGGACTATACATGCACATGCAAGTTTAATCGGAAACTATTTTTGAATCTTCAGTCGACCTGTCTTTGCTGATGTCGATACTGGTTTCGGTATTCGCAAAATACTTTTCCAATCGCTTCCAGTGTTTGAATTATATAGATAAGACAAGTTACAGGCATATATTTCAACCACCATTTCTAATCTGAGGACAAGCTGCAATGGTAAAGTGACTGAATGTTCATGACGTGGCACATTTCCATGGTTGTCTTCTTCCAGGTCAATCGAATTGACGATGATAGCATCACCAGGCATGAGCGACAACATGTGTCTGTTATGCATTGCAACATCCTTATTTTTGTAGAACAGGTAAGGTAATGTTGGGTCTATTGGTGTAGGCTATAAGCACCTCGAATTGATATAGGTCAAGTCATCATATGTTTGGTTGTTTGTGCACATTCTATTCAGAATTGCAATGAATGTTTCATCTGTCTGGCGCATTGTAGTATGCAACTCAAAGCATTTAACATTGTCTCTCCAGAGGTCATGGGTGATTGTTTCCATGTTAACGGTAGGTTTTTCAAATATCAAAGAATCTTGGATGGGTTGTGCCTGGTAAAGATCCCCATAGAATATCATGTCAATGTTTCCAAAGTATTTAGTCTGCACATGTTTTATGCTTCTTAGTCGGTTGTCAATGGAATACAAGAACCAACTCCCAATCAAAGATGCTTCATCTATAAAGACACGTTTGTGTTCTGCATAAAGCTTAGATAATGTATTCAACATTTCCTTGCTAAGTGGAAGAAACTATGACTTGTTAAAAGACATTAAAAATGCAGAGTGGATTATTGTTCCACCAACATTGTATGCATCTTTTCTTGTGTATGCAACTATTAGGCCCTTTGGTTTCATAGGATCAGAGGAGTTGTTTGAATCATATATTCATATAAGCATTTGGAATAGTTATTTCACTGTGAATGTCTTGCATGTTCCTGCTCCGCCTGTAAGGAACAAGTGCAGAGGATTGTTCATGTTCAATCGTTTTTTAGGAGAAATATCCTTTAGAATTGTTTGTTGTTGTGATTCAATAGATGTCTTATTCTGTGGTATTCATTATTTTCAATTAGGAAAGCATGTTTTGTAAATTGAAAACCAAGATTGATACGTTTTTCACTTCCAGCCGCTGGAGGATGAGGCAAATCTGCTTATAAGTCATAGGACTCAGAAGGAGGATTGGTTGTTTTTTGGTTTCTGAATGTCTCATCATGATCGCCAGGGTTTTCTAGGTCATTAACTGCAACTTCTAGATCACCCCATGTTGGATTAACATTGTAGGTAAATCTAGCTTTATTGATTTGTATTATAGTGTCAGACGCAACATACACAACCTCCCATGTAGAGAAGTTATGTTTTAATGTCTCTTCATTTTCATCGAACAGAACGTATAGCAACAGGTTTTCTCTACAATAGTTTTCATAGTCACAATGTTTATTGTATTTGACAAACCGTATGACAGAGGGTTTTTGTCTTTTTGATATGGGTGCACCATTTTTTTTGTAATGCGATACAAATTCTGCTTAGCAAATATGCCTAATAGGAGATGGACGCTTAACGTAATAATCAATAATAGAGCGACATAGCACATCTTCTTAATTGTCAGGATCTTGTTGTAGCAAAACTGGTGGTTTAAGAAAAAATGTGTGTTTTTCAAGTGGAGATGTGTTTATGAAGACACATTTTCTTGAACTACAAGTGAGGAGAAAGGAAAGTGCAATGTGAATTGATTGCTGAGAAGAAATTTGTTGAAGATTAAGAAATGTATTGCCAAGTGTGTGTTTCATTTGTATGGCATAAATATGACTTCTTTCAAGTTCTTTGTGTATTCATCTGAATGCACTTGTCATAGATTTGTCAATCTTCATCATATACGAGGTACAGTATGATGTTGCAGCATATGCATTCAACACGTACTGCACATATGTATTTTCTTTCCACATAACTGGCATGTCCTTGGAGAAACTGTTGTTCCAAATATGGGAGAGTTTTCATTTAAGGAAAAGTGTTGGTTGCCTAAGTGTAAATTGTATGGCTTGGATGTACTCATCTTCTGATAGATTTACCACTGTCAAGAAGGCATCAAAGCTCATCAGATCGTCAAATTATCCTTGTTCTAGAAATGCGAACAAGGATTTAGATTTCTCAACAACAACATTGTCCTCTAAAATAACTGGCTCTATGATTCTTGTAGCTCTCATTGGCAGCACATGAAAGTTGTATCTGCAATGCGAGTTTTTTCATTTTCTACAACTTCTTGTATGGTAATGTCTATGGACTTTCGCAAGTTCTGGATCCAAATGATTTGTGTTGCATGTTATGTATTTATCCACAAATTGTTCGATCTCTGAATTGTTATCAGCTCCATAGACTGGTGCACCCTCTATCCACAACAGTGCGTGGTCATGTTCATTTCCCCTATTCTGGAACTCAGTCACAAAAAAGTAGTCCGATATTTTTCTGAAAAATGTTTCATCATGGAATATCAATTCTCTCAAAGCATTTATTCTATGTCTATAGTAGTGAGTACATGTCACTGGGTCTTTTCTTATGGGGTAGTCAATGTCATTATTTTCCAATGTATCGGTCTCTTTTTTATGTTTCATGTTCCTATGAAACTCAGATACGGCAGCCACCAATGGATCCCAGCAATGCTCTGCACTTGTAAATGTGATGAAAAATGTAGGCGGGCCCAATTGTCGGAAAATTGCAAAAATATTTTTTTTTGTTTTGTTGCAAATATTCAGGAGAGGTGCACATGTTTTTTAAATCTACGCATCCAATATCAGATTTCAGAATTTTTTCTAGGTTTACTTTGTACTTCACATTCTTCGCCAACAACTTTCTTCCTTGTAATTGGCCTTTTATTATTCGGACCCACATGAAAGACATAACTTCCTCTATTATTATGTGCATTGTTTTGAAAAACAAATTTGTTATGTGACAGGAGAAGTAACTTCTTGAATGTAGCAGTCCCATCGAACTATTTTAAGATAACTGAATTGTTCTGTAATATCACTAGCACGTGGATCTCCATAGAAGAGTGTTGGAAAGTTCATTTCCTTGGCGAATTTGTCCTTGAATATTCCAAGTGGACGCTGCCCCTCGGCAGGTGCAATTTTGACAATTTTTTTCTTGCAAGTCACGAATGCACTGTGAATCAGTGAATCCATACACCAATGTTTCAACAGGTGTTTCATTCTCCAATTCATCACTTGTATCAAATTCAATAGGATTTTCGAGAGTGTCTACAAAATTGCCATCCTCTTCTGCAAGAATAGTGTTCCAGTTCCCATTTATACAAATGTTCTCTACTTTGTACAGGGCCCTCAAACATAATTCCTTTAATGATTTCATAACAGCATGCACACGCACTTTGCCTATCTAATGGGCATTTTTGTAGTGAAAGCGTCTTTTCAGAGCCACAACAATTATCATTGTATTGTTAATGAATTGTGGCAATGTGTTTTGTACAACATCTGGTTGAATAGACACATTAATAATTGATTTTGTTAAGCCCATATGGGGTCGTTTATAGCCCCAAGGTCTGATTTGAGAAAATGTAATTCGTAGAGACACAAGTCTCTCCTAAAGTTCTGAAAGTGAACTTACATCTGGTAGTGGTATATTACATCTTACTTGGTCAGGGGTTGCAAACTGTGGTAGTTTTCCATTTTCAAGTGATCGTTTGCATGGAAGAAAAACTTTCCCACTAGAAAATGGTTTATCATGCACTGTCAAGAGGAGGTATTCTGATTGTAAATCAGGCGTGAAAGAATTACTGTTTTTTGAAAAAATCAATTGTTCACAAATTGCACATGCAATGGAAGGAGTGTCTTTCATTTGTTTCATGTAGGCATGTCTTCCATTTTTCTTTCGCAAGGAAGTATGGGTAGAAACTGTTTCCTGGTTTTCATTGCTAGTACTGCATGGTGTTTCTTATAGACCACGAATTGTCACAGCTGTATGACCATTATGGGATATGTGATCGTACTTGTTTATGTTCTTTTATGCACGAACAAATTTCTTTACATTGTCATATGTGAGTTTCTCTCTAAAAGGAAGCCTAGCAATGTATTTTTTTCTCTCACGTGAGACCTTTTTCAAGTTGCGGTAACTTAGTCTATGTTTCTTGCCCAAGGGCACGATGAGATGATGGCAACTAGGATGAATTTCAGTCTCACTCAAATTCTCATAAACTACTTTACGTTTTTTTTTTAAGGCCTTTATGGCCTTATCACAACTCGGACGAATTTGACGCATAACGTTTTTCAAATTGTGATAACTTACTCTACGTTTTTTGTTTAATCCCTCTATGGCATCATCATAAATCTCATGAATTTTACGTATGTTTTTTTTTTTCAAGCCCTATATGCCCATATTGCAACCGAGAGGAGTCTCATTTTCACTAAAAAGCATTTGACGCGTATGCATATTCAATGTCATTTGGGTGGCATGGAAATTCAACCCTAAGATACCGATATGTCCAAGAAAAGTTTCATAATGGATATGTTTTGTATCTATTTTCAACGAGAGGATGTCAATTGTTCATTCGTAATTTGAATCAGTGGGCCAAGGAGGCCACCAAGGGGAACACCCAACTAGGGCGCACAAGTCAATCACCTAGGCGCAACATTTCTTCACCTTTTGATGATGAATTAAATATATGTAAAATAAATGGTTCCCTTGGTATTTAAGGTGAACCGGGACTAAAATAAATCATTCTTACCTTTCTTCTGAAGCTATGTGTCTTGGTTGTTTTCTTTTCTGAGTTTGTATTTTACATTCACGAAAATTTCAGTTTTAAGGTTTCTAAAGAATAACCAGTGCACCTTCCTTCATGGATGACTCTTGGTGACTCCGTTTTCCATGCCTCCACCTATGAGAGCAATCTTATATCATTATCTAGCCACTCTCTTGGGGAGAAAATCATTTCCTTCGAGTTTTCTGAGGCAGAATGGAGGGTGCACCAACTGGGGTTTGCACCCTTGTTGGTTTCATCTTTGTGGGAATGAAGTGAGTGAGCCCTATTCCATGGTTGCACTAGGATTCTCCCATTAATCCTCGGAGGTCACTCTGATATTGCCAAAACCTCTTGTCCACTCTCGGGTCACCCCGGTCTGGATCCCCATTTGCTTGGTCACCCAAACTAATGGTGTGCCCCTCTTCATATGTGCACCCCTGAGGAGAGTTTTTGGTCAGAATCTGAGCTATGTCTTGCGTGGTCACCTTCTCCTGTAGATCGCCTTATTGGGTAGATCAATTGGTATCAGAGCCTCAAGATCCATGGAAAAGCTTTTGATCTTGAAGATTGAACCAATTTTTTTTTGGGGATTTTCATGAAATAATCCAGAGTTTGCCCATTCCAAGGTTTCCATTTTATGCAAGAAGATCCACAGATCTCATAATCCCCAAGGGAACCCACATCTCCATTTCCACAGAGAGGAGCTCCATAGATCTAAAACAATACATATCTCTCCCTCTAGACCAGTTCAAGCTCTGTTGCCTCAGGGTTTTGAGTCCTCTGTTCTCAAAATAGAGTCTTATGTTGAGCATTGCAACCTAGGGGAACCTTTTCTCTTCAACTGGCCTCACAATGCCTCCATGCAAAGATCCTTTGGCAGTCGATTCAGATTCCAACACATCAAATCCAGTCCAAGATCTTTCTTCTGTCCTCAATGAGCTACTCAGAATGCAACAACAAAACAATCCAGATCCATTCTGGTTGGACACTCGAACCCAAATACCCAAGTTTTTTGGGAAAACAAATGGTGAAATGGTGGATTCTTGGATCCGTAGCCTATCCAAGGAAAGAAAACTCCAGGCCTTATCAAGGAAAGAAAACTCCAGAGTGTTGCCTTGCAATTAGAAGGACTGACACAAACTTGGTGGGATATAGAGCAAGAGAAGACCACATTTGTGATAGAGATTGGGATTCTCCAGAATCCTCTACTTCACAACCCATCAAAACTTGGGCTCAACTTTCTGAAGCTTTGGAAAATTGCTTCTACCCACCCGGGTATGTGCAATTTTTATGGATCAAATGGCACCAACTTCGACAACTCCCTTCACAAGGAGGGCAAGGCTACATAGACTTCTTCTGCAATACGTGCCTCTTACTTCATGTTCCAGATCTGAAATAGGTACTCATATTAAAATTTGTGGCAAGTTTATTAATTCAATTCCGTCGAGAAGTATATCCATTTGAAAATCCAACTTTAGATAAAACATTTCAGAGATCTTTGGCTATAGAAAGGAAAGTCACTCCTAGAGGTCGTATTCCTCAGTCCCACCCTTACACCAACCCCACCACCTCTCAACCATACAACTCCCATCCCTCAATCCACTTTCCACCTCCTTAGACTCAAAACCCCACACCCAATACAACTACAAGGGCACCTTGGTGCTCATTCCACAAAACTACTTCACACAATTCATCAGATTGTTGAATCCTCCAAAATCTAAAAACCAACAAAACTCTACTCACTAAGTTCATTGTGCCTTCCCAAGTAGCAGATACCGAAGAAGTTCCTCTGGACAATCCCACAGAAGTAGATCCCTCGATCATTCTAATGACCCAGGAAGATTTGAATGCATACACCCAACCCCTCTTCACCCATAATTGCCAAATCAAAAACGCCTTGGCTTTACTGATTATGGACAATGGAAGCCAGAAAAATTTGGTGTCTCAAGCCCTTGTCAAACGCATTAATCTTGTCACCACTCCACATCCGCAACCCTATCAACTTGGATGGGTCCAAAAGGATGGCCCTCGCCTCCTAGTTTCCAAGCGTTGTCTGGTCACTTTCACCATAGGCCAATTCAAAGATACTGTCCTTTGTGACGTCTCCCCCTTGGATTGTGTGGATTTTTTGCTCGGTATCCCATACCAAACCCAATGAAATGATATCTATATAGCCCAATCCCACCAATACAAAATTCCCAAAGAAGGCCACATTTATATTTTAACTGCAGCAAAACCCAAACTCCCTTCTACCAAATAAAAAATCCCACATGTACACTTAAACCAATGTGTCTCTCTCTGTTTGGTGTGCCTAATAACACCAAACAATACAACGCACCTTGTTCCTAAAACTATGACTCCCATCCTCCATGAGTTCGCAGAGGTATTTCAACCTCTGGAGGGACTTCCCCCCTCTCACCACATTGGCCATTCCATTCATCTCATCCCCGGATCTGCGTTACCTAACGCCCCTACTTACCAGTTGGCCCCAACAAAAAACTGAGGAAATGGAAAGACAACTTACCGACCTCATCAACTCTGGCCACATCCAACCTTCATCTTCTCCCTATGCTTTGTTGGCAAATATTGAACAAGCAACGAATGCGTGTTGATGGTTGTTGTCATTGATGGCAACAGCGGAGATGGCAGGATATGAAGGATAAAACCCCTTGGG
>SNQJ01S0207836.1:0-11951 GCA_010110895.2 Picea sitchensis
TCCTCTCCTTTTATAAGTTGAAGAGGATAAGGTGAGGAGGTTAGGATGATCCCACTAAATCATGAAAGAGAGTAAGATCCAAACCATTCAGATGCCACCTCACCATAGAAGTTTCTCCTTCTAGAAGATTCGAGAAAACACTCTTTTTTCCCACGTCCAGGAATTCTCGCACCCTAGCTACAGAGCAACCTGTGAACACCTCGCACCCTGGCTATAGTGCAACCTACGAGAATGGGTCATTCTCGCACCCTGCCTATATAGCAACCTGCGAACTTCATTTTTTATAAGGTTTTTATATAGGAAAATGCAACTTCTTTTCTCAGGAAAAGTTCTTCTCCCTTCTCTCTTTAGGAACTCAGGCCACTGACCCTTCTGAAGGAAACATATAGGTTTACATCATTAACGATCATAGGTATGATGAAAATAATGTGTAACAATAAGGAAATAGATCAGATCTAACATTCATTCACTTCACTAAGCACTAAGCTATCATATCATGTCCATCTAAGAATACATTACTACACTAAGAATTAACCATATGAACAATAAAACAATCACAATGCACAAAGCAACCATAACACGGGATATATGTGGTTCACCCCCAGCCTATAGCTGCGTCCACCAACTCTTCTTCTCTTTATTATCTTTAGTCAATCGTCTACATGCACAGAGCCACAAGATCATATTTTGCATAGGACAGAAGATCTATGTGCACTCAGCCAGATCATCCTTCCCCGAGCTAGGTTACATCACAAAGCCTTTATACCATCTCTTACAGTCACTTTCACTTAGCTTTGCAAGTATCACACAATATGCACAAAGCATGTACAACTATCACTTGCACTTAGCACATCATCACACAGATGTCTATATCGTCCTTTTCTTACATCGCCTAGACATCTATTTATACATTAAAAAATGGGCCTAAACATGGGTAAACCAATGGGCCGACATACCCATACCCGTTACATAAGCCCAAAACCCAAAAATCCCTAAAAAGGGGTCGATATTCCACGATCTTTGCTTCGACTTACACTCTGTCTTCGATAGCCTGTCAAAGTCCCAAAATAGGTCAAACCTGACCAAGGATCTCCAAAAATTGGTCAAGGGCCAGCAGGCCCTCAACACTCACATGTGACTCATCTTGAGTCACTTTGATATGGGTAGCTCTGATTCAAAAGCCTTGATCCTAGATTGAACTGCTTCAGCCTATTGTTGCACCAAGGCCTCCTGCTCGGTGAACTTCTGAAGAATTGTCTCATTCACAGGTCCCTCTAAGCGTTGTTCGATTGAAGTGACTACTTGTTCCATCTCTACTCCTCATCCTTCAATCTCCTCAAATAGTTGGCAAGCTGCATCCTGGACTGGCTGGAGCCTCTCAGTCACTTCCATGACTTTGCTATGTATGGTATGGACCTGTTGTTGAGCAGTGCGATGTTCCTGAGATATTTTCATTCTTTCAACTGCAGACAAGAGCTTCAACTGTTCTTGTACCATTCTTGTTTGTTGCTTTGCCTCCTGGAGTTGGGAATCCAGTGTCTTTAGTTCAGGATCCATAGTAAGTTGTTCATAAGTCTATGCACTATGATCACTGAGATATTTACATTCCATGGTGAAGGTCTTGATTCTCTGAACTGCACTCTAAGCAGTTGCTTCTCTTTGATCTCACACGTCCTATGGAATGTTTGGCACTGACAGTAGCTCTAGATCTGTTATTCTCTATTGAAGCTATTGAATGGCTCCAGGAAGCTTCACTACTTGATGCTCTACTGGGTCTTCCTCCTTTTTCTCTAAGCCCGTCACAGAGTGGAGTGCTCTTTTGACTGCTTCTTTTACTCCAACATGATCGGTGAGCAATTTTTCCTTCTCTTGTTGGATTTGTGCTTTTTCTTCTTCTAATTTTGATTGGAGGGTAGCCTTCTCCTGCTACGCAATCCTACATTGCTCTATCACCACTTATTGTGCTTGCTTCAGGGCCACCGTGGCCTATTCCTTTTCTTCTTGGGCGCGATGAAGGTGAGCTTCGGTCACATCGATTGTTCTGCAGAGTTGGGCAGGCTCGTCTCCAAACTCTATTTCTTCTAATGGTGGGGGCACAATGGACACTGTGCAGCTGGAGTGAAGAGCATGTTGAACTCCTCTTAGCTCTGTCTCAATTCTATCATACATGGCTTCTTGTTTAGCTTCGATGTTCTGCAAAATGTCCTGTGAGGTGTCTGATACAACTACAATAATGAATTCAAAGTCATCAAGCATGAGCACATTATGCAACTTGGTCTTACTAGCTCTGGATTTCTTCCACAAGATATGTTTCATAGGAGAAACCTTTCTTTTCTTAGATGGATCAGTCTCATCAACAGGATCCCTAGGCAATGTTACTCCTCCTTGCTTCTATTGATCTTCTTTCCCATTGTTCTCTTATTTATATACTTTGTCGTTACCTCCTCCTCCAAGTGATTCTGAAGTATTTTCTTCTAATGCAATGCTCATGTTATGTACCTCTTCTATCTTCTTCCTTCTGCTTGTTCCAGGTGTGTCATGCTCTTTGCGAGTGGCCTTTGGGCTTCCTATTAGTTCGGGATCATAAAATTTTGTGGGATCAATAGGGATAAGGAGCTCTGTAGTCCAGTCCTTAGTTATCTCTTCTAGGTCCTCTTATGTGAGCTTATAGTATGACTAAAGTTCTTATTTACTCTCGTCTGCGCGTGCAGTGATATAAGTAAAATGTTGATCTGCATGGAACTTCATAAGGGGCCTGAACTGGTGTAGGGTGTTTGGTGTCATATGAGGGATAGCCTCAATGGCACTCTTTAACTGCTAATAGTAGGTATGGAATACTGTGTTTGACAGCCACTATTTTCCCATATCGCTTGAATACTAGAGCGTGGTGAACTTCGCAGCGAGCGGCTCGAATGGATCAATGTCGGGGAATGTCGCACCTTCCGGCATATCCCAAGATATAAACATGATGAGGATCAAGAGCTAGCTAAAGTGGAACTCATAGCCCTGATTCTGAGCTTCGTGACAATCCAATTCTAACTGGTTGACTAAGTAATTTTCCCAATTCATCTGTAGTCCCTCTACGCATTTTCCAACGAGGTCAATGATGAACCCTCTGACCTATGTAGGTCTGTTCTTTCTCACTAGCTTCCCTACAATCAAATGGTAGGACAGGTGCACTATGCCATTCTGGATGGAAGCTACCCCGTAGCCTTGCTTCCCCTTTTCTACATCATCATAGGTATCCTTAATCCTCTGTTCAAGGGCATGATCTGCAGCCTTCCTTGGGTAGAAGTTTTGTGGGTATGGTCCCTACATGCTCAATCTAGTGATCCTATGGATCAAAATTGGGTCAACTGTAATGCATCTATCTAGACATAGATAGTCTCCATGGTAGCATGACAACAAGAGCTTAACGCACGCGTTAACTTCCTGGTGCCTTCCAAAATGTGGTATCTTCATCACGTTCAAGATAGTGGACTGTGCAAGGTTCATATTCCATGGTTGGGGGATTGTCCTTGAGTTCTTCCCATTTTTCCTAGTCAAGTACCTGTGAGCGGTGAGCATGTTGTGGTTCTTGTGATCTCCTAGGTTGAAGTCGTTGAATTTTAATGTCATGATCTTATCTAGCTAGGTTCGAACTTCATGTATCCCCTTCAGGAGGTATGCAGTAACCAAGGTGTAATTGAAGTCCCTTGGGACACTGTCATGACTCACCACGTCAGCTATGGGTGGGATGTAGTCGGGAAGGATAGATGGGAACAATTCTGCATTCGCCAAGTCATCTCAATTCTTGGTTATTTTCTCGATTGTAGCTCAGGATGGTCCAAATCCATGAGCAGTCAACAGAGAGGCTTCACTCATCTCGTCGATGAAGCTTGAATCCCTATGGACATTACTTTTTCAGCCATTATATCAATTAAGACTTCTTCTACGGACTTTTCAACTGCGTTCAATTCATCTGAAATACACTCTCAATATCGGATACTCAGGTCGGTGAACAACCATTCAATATAATAAAACAGGTGGTGGAGTCTTAGTAAAGATAGCATGGAAACAATGAGTTCTCTCGTTGGCGCAGATACAATTTGAAAAAGTATTCTCAGTGCAACATTCGAYGGAATAAGTAGACAGTGGTGTAATGGATCTCAGTGGTGTAATGGATCTCTCCAACGGGTGAGAAGCCTTCATCAATGTAGTTTTGTCTGTTATGGTGCGGTCCAAATGGATCGATGGAGAGATTTCTGGCCATAAYTGTTAACCGTTCGGGGGTGTCGGTCTAATGGTTATAATGCTTCCAATGGTCATATCTCTCTTCCATGGTGAAGTGTCACTTGGTGTTGTTATGATATCCCAACGAAGTACCAGTTTTTCAAACCTGCCTTCTGCGAAGTCTTCTCTAGAACTTCCTATAATTTCTCCAACTTTTCCTTCTTCTTGCTGAGATTTCTAGCTTTCTTCCCTGTGAACTGTGTCTTGGTATTCCTCTTTCCATTCTGATTCTTATCTATACTCAACATAGTAACTTTGCGCTAATGATATTTTTTCATAGGGTTCAAGGGTAATACTTCTTTTTTGTCTGGGGTAGGTGCTCTACTTTCCTGTATGGATAGGTTCTTCAAGTCTTCCTGCATTTTTTTCAGCTTTGAAAACCCGGTCTCTGGTCCTAATTTGCTTTGAATTATCCCCCTATTCTTCTATCAATTGTGTTATTATCCTAGTCATGAAACCTTTTAATTCTTGCTTTTTTTGTTCTAGGGCCTCTTCTTCTTTTCTTTGGATCCAATCTCTCTTAATCCAGGGTTTTCCTAATAACATATAAAATGGGGTGTTGTTCTCAACAAATTTAACAACCTCGAATTCTTCCTCTGTCGAAGTTCCATGAGCACGCATAGAGGTCTGGGTAAATCTTCCACATAGGGTTATCATTTTTCCTCTAAAGAATCTTATTCCTCCTAATGAAGGAACCATAGAAGGCCTTCCCAAAATTTCCCAAGTACTTTCTATCATGAGATTCACCTATGTTTCCTCATCCAAAACACAGTCTATGTCGAAGTATCCCATTCTTGCTTCTATGCATTCTTTGTCTTTTAAGATCTCTGATAAGTTGATATCTTTGTGTTCATTCAGGGTTTCTTTCATTCGTAGTAATACAGTCTTTGATTCTTCCTGGGGTTCTACCATGGTCTTAGTTTCTTGGCCTTCCTCAGGGTTTTCTGGTCTTATATTAATTCTTTCAATTTTAGTAATCATTCTAGGGAAATCCAGAACTTCATTGTCCATAGCTTTACAGCAAAGACAACTAGGTCTTCTATCAGGGAAATACTTAGCAAGATGGTCTGGTATTCTGCAACTTTAACAAAGAGTTAATCCTCTCTTTATCTTAAATTATCCCTAGCCTTTCTTGTACTGTGCACTAGGATCATAGTAACTAACTTACAGAAAATTCTTCCCAGGATCCTGCATCCATTTGTTATTCCAAACATTCTTTCTATGCATAGGAATAACATATTTTTCATTATTTCTATCAGATCTACTCATATCAAATCTTATTTCTTCTAACTATGCCCTAGTTTTCATACTAGGACAAAATTTATCAAATATACCTAGATCCATACTTTCGAAACAAAAATTTCCACATATCTTACCTTTATCAAAGCACAAAGCTTTCGGATCTTACCTCTTAAAATAAAAAAAAATCACTGATCTTACCTCTTTTCTTCAGATCTGCCTCCTTTCTTAGCATAGAGCTTCACAATTCAAGCAACAGATCTATGCACAGATCTTTCTTTATTTTCCTCAGTTCCCAGCAATCACAGTTTCAGGTCTCAGCAACGGAACCATTTGTTGGCACAGGGGAAGACCCAAGTTTCAATGCTTCAACAGCGCACCAACAAAACCCTAACTACCAGCCCTTTTGGCAACACCTGTGAAGCATATGAAGTCTCACCTAATGTAGAGGTAGGGGTGGTTGCAGGACTCAGATGTCTACAACCTAGATGGGACACGGATCTGTGATTACATCACCTTAACAGAACACTTAGTAATTATCATTCATGTGTATCTAGCTTGTATTTACTTCGTATACAAAACCCTAATTACAGAGCAATGTAGTATTCACTCATATTTACCACATCTAGACCCTTAGCATAAGGAAACAGATCAGATCTTACATTCATTCACATCACCAAGCACTAAGCTATCATATCATGTCCATCTAAGCATACATTACTACACTAAGCATTAACCATATGAACAATAAAACAATCACAATGCACAAAGAAACCATAACGTAGGATATATGTGGTTCACCCCCATCCCGGGGCTACTTCCACCAACTCTTCTTCTCTTTATAATCTTCATTCAATCGGCTACATGCACAGAGCCACAAGATCCTACTTTGCATAGGACAGGAGATCTGTGCGCACTCAGCCAGATCTTCGTTCCCCAAGCTAGGTTACAGCACAAAGCTTTTACACCATCTCTTACAGTCACTTGCACTTAGCCTTGCAAATATCACATAGTATGCACAAAGCATATACAACTATCACTTGCAATTAGAACATCATCACACAGATGTCTATATCATCTTTTTCTTACATCGCCTAGACATCTATTTATACATTACAAAATGGACCTAAACATGGGTAAACCCATGGGATGACATCCCCATACCCGTTACATAAGCCCAAAACCAAAAAAATCCCTAAAAAGGAGCCGATATTCTACGATCTCTACTTTGACTTGTGCTATGGCTTCTACAGCTTGTCGAAGTCCCAAAATAGGTCAAACTTGACCAAGGATCTCCAAAACTTGGTCAAGGGCCAACAAGAGACTATTGAACATTATTGGAGGTTTTATATTAAAAGTACTTATTGTGTTGATATTAATTCACCGCCCCATCTCAGTATTCCAACAATTGGTATTAGATCAAGTCCTTCAAGAACCAATCTAACCACTCGAATGAGATCATGGAATACACTAAGATTGGAGCACTATTGTTTGATGGTCAGAACTATACCTTCTGGGATAAAAGGATGAAAACCTTTTTACAAGCACATGGATTTGATGTTTGTAAATCAGTAGTAGATGGGTATACAAGACCAGCCACTCCCCCAACTGCTAGAGATGGAAAGAAACTCGTCGAAAATAAATCAAAGACTAAAGGTACCATTCTAAGCAATCTAGGTGATCCAGTATTTGTCAAGGTTATGAATTATTGCAGTGAAAAGGATCTTTCAGATATACTCCAAAATATTTATGAAGGAGAGGCCAAAGTTAAGAGAGCCAAGATTCAAATATTTAGAGATAAGTTTGAATAATTGAATATGAAGGAAGATGAATACATTGTAGTCTACCTTCTGGCGAGTTAAAAAAATAGTTAACACTATTACCGGATTCAGAGTAGAAGTTGATTACACATTGGTTGTTCAAAAGGTATTGAGGTCTCTTCTTATGATATTTTATCCTAAAATATCATCCCTAGAAGAAAGAGAAAATCTCGATACATTGAGCATGGACGAGTTACATAGAATATTTATAGACTATGAAATGAGAACTAAAAAAAAGAAACCAGTCACGAAGGAAGCATAATTTAAGGAATCCAAGAAGACAAAGAATAAGAACAAGAAAAATTCCAAACTGGGTTGCAATTGTAGTGATGATTCTGATGAAGATGAAGAGATGGCTAATTTCGTAAGGAAATTAAAAAAAAAAACGGCAAATATAAAGGTATGCTTCCATTGAAATGTTTTAATTGTGGTGGTATTGGTCATTTTTCTTCTAAATGTATTCATAAGAATAAATATAGTGATGAATGAGAATCTTATAAAAAGGAAAAGAAATATCAAAAGGGAAACAAGAGAAGAAATAAAAGAAAATTATTCAAGAAAATTTTATACTCAAAGGAGGATAGTTCCTCATCATACGAGGAGGATAATGATAGTGACAGTCATTCAGAAATATTATTGTATGGAAGTAGAAGTTGATGAATAATATTCTGAAGAAGAAGGAGAAGTCGATATCACAAAAGATATAATCAGTGCATTAGAAGAACTTAGGAAAGAAAGAAAGAAAAACAAGTCACTCAGGAAAGAGTTAAAAATGAAAGAGGGATCTTAGAATTCCAACTCTGAAGAAATTGAGCAGATGATCATGAGTATAAAAATTCAAATAGAATAAGATAGAAGAATTGAGGAAATACTTAGAATTCAGTTAGAAAAAAAGGAGAAAATGATTGGAAGCTTAGAAGTAGAAATGGTCTCTTTAAGGAAATATATTCAGAAGAAAGATATATAATAGAAGAGCACTAGAATATTGGATCGAATCATCAACATTCAAAGACCATCCAATGAAATATCTAGAATAGGATACAATCAAGTACAAAATGAGAAAGGATCGAGCTCCAAGACAACAGAACTCAAATCAAAACAAAGAATCTATGCAAAGATTGTCAGAGATTTTGTCGAGAAGGAATAATGCAAGCCCCCAAAGAAGAACATTCCAGAAATAAAGAAGATTCAAGAAGATGAATTCAGAAGGAGTGAATCGCAAAGAAGATCATCTGATTCTAGGTATCAAAGGTTCTTTTATGGTCTTTTTTTTAATTGTGATAATTTTGGACATAAAAATATAAAATACAGAGCCTATGCCAAGAGATGAAGCAACTATGCAAGGTGCTTAAATAATATTTATCCCAGAAAATATTATGAAGCATACAACAGAAACCAAAACAATTTTGGTTCATTGAGCAATGAAGTAGAATGCTACAAATGTAACAATTTTGTACACATAACGAAGAATTGTATATTGACTGTTCCACCAAAAGAATCAAAGAATAACATTAACAGTCATATATCAGAACCACAAGAGATATGGAAAAGAAAGAATAATCAATGCTCGCTTTCTCTACAATCCCAACACAGAAAAAGTGATTAGTATGTTGATGGTGGTTGTTCAAAACATATGAAAAGTGACAAGAACATATTTCTAACTCTGAAGAAAGAAAGAGATGGATCGGTTTCATTTGAAAATAATCATTCAACTAAAATTATAGGTAGAGTCATAGTTAAGCTTGGAAGCAAAGATTCCATTGTTGGACACACCGACCACACTAAGAGGAGGGGGGTGAATCAGTGTAGGTATATTTTTACACTTCTTTGAAAACTTTATTTAGTAACCACTTTAAACATGTTATTCATTCATACTTAACTACTTTCATGTATCAACAACATTTATCAATAACAGAGAACTATAAACCATCATAATAAACACCAAGAACACCAGATATATGTTTAATATTTTTGTATTATGTGTTACAAAAAACTACAATCTCCGGGTTTTATCAACAAAAACTAAAAAAAGAACCAACTCTCAATACAAGAATTGGATTGCATATCTCAGCACCAACTAAGATGTGAGGAATCCAATCCCCAAGTACAATACCTTTCTTGTATATAGAAACCAATATTCCAACAGGTACATGACCTATTTATACTATATCCCATGTATGTACGTGACCTGCCTATATTAAAACACATGTATGTATGCATCATTCCCTTAGTCATCCTTTGTACACCTTCAGAAAACTAGGTCATCCATTCTTCTACACTTATGAAACTTTATTGCATCTGCCACATCCACCAATAACCTGTTATTGAATCCAACCAGTCACTACAACCAACCTATTCCATACATACGTCATCATACATATCCCTCAACCAAGTAAAAGTATCTCAAGGGTGTGATCTATAGGAACCATATCAAAATTGTACCATACATGAGAGTGTTTCTCACTCAAACAACCAACCAACATGTACCATAAACAGATCACAAAAAAAACATACCAAGATTCCTATGCATGTCCCTCATCCATACATCATCATATATATAACATAGATATCCCTCAACCATATCAGATTTACACCAAACATGAGAGTGTTTCTCACTCAATCAACCAACCAACATATACCACATCTAGAACTCACAACAACCATACAAATAACGCTTCAAGCATTCACCATAACATGAGTAAATCTAAGCATCAAGAAAACATATAATCATACCAGAACTTGTGTAGCAGATATGAACATGTAAAATGATATCCTGGGAACTTGCTTTAGACTTTAGGAACCTAGCACTAGAATCTACTCAAGAATTTCTTAGCCTTTTCAAATATATGTGACCTGTGCTTATTCAACAAGTGTATGTACGTGCCCTGGCCTTCTACAGCCTGCATATGTATGTAACTTGGCCCACTGCATACCACGTATAGCTTCAAAAAACTATGGTTTTATGAACCTTTGAAACTTTCACCATCAAAATTCCTTGCTACCTCAGACTTGCAGAAATTTTGATGCATCCATTAGTACCTGCACTGAACCTTTCACAAAAAATAGATCTTCAATATACTCAAAAGCTTCATTCATAAGAGACCCTTGCTCTCTTATTTATACTTAACAAGTAACTTTCTTTAAGGGTTATCTTCCAACCAAATGATTTGTATCATTTTTTAGAATGAAATGAAAGCAGGCATATGACAATGAAATACACATAAATATTGCCATAAACTAAGAAATACAGTAATACATGATTTCTATTAATGAAAGAAATGTACAGAGACTATAAAAATAAAGAGTGAAAGACTTGCTATAATGGTGGAATATTATCTCTAAGAATATATGTGATGGATACTCGTGTTAGCACAAGAATTCTCATCTAGAAGAGGCCTAACTATCATAGTTTTGGATTTTTGCTAAATACCAGTTCCCTCAGTGGTAAAATACACTACCTCTTTGCACTGCCAAGGCATCTAAATAAAGGGGGTTTGATATCATGAAAGGAAATTAATTACTCTGCACATGTTCAATATTGAAGGCACTGTGTTTTTTACAATGCTACCTAAACCAACACACAAATGCATCACAGTGGCGCTACCTATAGGCACTGCATAATATTCTGGCAGAAACGAATTGTGCAGAGTTATTTTACCAGTTTTGAGTCATTAACTTAAAACTTTGATTGTGAACAATTGAGAAGGTATTTTTGAAAAATTGAGGAGGTTTTTGTTCATAACATTCCAAATAACAAAAATCTCTCTCAGGTTTTCAAAATGTGTTTTTGTTTGAGAGATATTGGATATAGAAGTAGGCGTTGTGTACTCTGCACAGTGGCGCTGCGTACTAATTTCCTGTAGCGGTCACGGTTTTCATATTCACCTTGTTGGGAGGTTGCCACATGTCAAGGAGGATTCGAATGACTTCTCAAGGATCATTTAGATGTCAAGGGACACTTGCACCTAATATTTAGCTCCAACAAAGGCCTCATGCATGAGGTGGAAACAATTTATTAATGATTTCCAACAAATTCCTGAAAAACAACAGTTTGTTGAATTTTTGTCTCTTTGACTATTGCCACCTATCTCCAAGGCTTAGAATCCAATGGAGGAGATCGGATTCAACCTCCTTAGGTTATTTGGATGTTATTTTCTATTTAAGTAAGGAGAGATCTCTTGGAGAATAAGGGATTCATGAGCAAGAGAGATGAGAGAGTTGTAGGAGGCACTTTGCCTGTGATATTTATAACCCTGAGGGGCTTTTGTTTTTGTAAACATTTATGTTATTAAAGGTTCATGATATATGTGTTATCAGATTGTATCTCTTGTTTTCTTTCCCAATTTGTCTTCTTACTTGAATTAATTGTACACCTTGAGGATCATGGTTTCCTTTGATTAATGGATTCTTGAGCATCTAAGGATCTGATGTATTTTGCCTATTAGTCACTGTTTATATTCAAGTATCTTGAATTCATTTATGTATAGAGGATCTCTGCCTTATGGATGTTCTTCTTTGTGTTATATTTTTCTTCCTCTATTCAATAAACCTTTATCTGATATGCATATTGATTGCATTTAATGAGCAGGGTGTTTGCTTGACTCCATAGCCCAATGGTCC
>SNQJ01S0207837.1:0-16232 GCA_010110895.2 Picea sitchensis
GCAATATCTGCGCAGGCAGCAGCAGTTTGGTGCGCAGGTTTTCTGGAAAAGCTGGGAGAGTGGTGTGCTAGCTTCTGGGAGGGATCATCTGTTCAGTTTAGTTTCTATTCTTTTGCTTGGTGCATTTAGCCTCTCTTGGCTATTGATTGCAGCCAGAATTCTCTTCTTGGTCAAGGTCAAGGTGCTCGGAGGGTGGCTTAAGGCCTGTGGTTGGGTGACGAGGGTATTGTCAATGGTTAAACAAGCACAATCCTCTATATTCTAACACTTGCTTTGATCTGTGTCCTTCAGAAAAAGGGTGACATCATCCCTTAGGGTTTCATGAGGAAACCCTACTTTTCCAGCACTGCAAAACCGAAAAAAAACTAATCCGTGGGAAAGATGTGCTAAGCTAAGGTGAGTCTTCCTATAGCCTTATCTTTCCCAATGAGCTCTTCTTAGACTGTGAGCTGGCTTCTTTCAGGGTAGCACTGATTCCATGTTGAGAGTTTACTTAAGCAGTGAACAACATACATAATTCTTTAATTATTTAGCACATTAACTGCATATAGGATCATTGAAAGAGAGACAATCACACTGAAGACAGTAAACACAATTTATCCCGGGAAACCCTCTTGGGGGAGAAAACCTAGTAACTTCTTTAGTATAGATTCATCAACCAAGTACAAATCCAAGACAATGCAATAGATATAATATCTTCTGCAGCTACACAAACTTGAACAATTCTAATGTAAAATCCACATAAGTAGATCACATTAGGTATCTTGTTCAAAGTTCACACTAGATTATGACTTTATGCAATTTGCCAAGTTTAAGTATGGGAGGACCATCATAGAACCCTATTAGGTGTGCCAATACCCAAGTAAAGGAGTATTTCCCAAGAAACCCATCAAAGTGTAAGCTTGAGTGAATGGTATGATTTGGGGTTTACTTCATGGTCATGGTGTCATTGACATGCAAGGCCATGTGTGATGTTCATCTCCATGAGTGCCTTTGTACATCGACATGCAAGGCCATGTGTGATGTTCATCTCCATGAGTGCCTCTTTGTAGAGGGAGCCGCCCATGCATCGAAGCCACCTTCCCATTAATCAAGCTTTCCACCCCTTATCTTGCTTTTTGATATTCATTTATTTTCTTTGCAAGCCCCTTCTTCAAGTTTTTGCATTTATTACATCAGGGGTCGAGATAATTTAATTAAGTCCTTTCTTTGGATATGCATTCATTGCATATGACTTGGGTTGATGGCCTCATAGCAAGGGGGTTGAGCTTAGAACCAAGCTTACTTGGTTTTTGATTTATCATTCATATCCTTTATTGTTCTCTTGCATTTTGAATTAATAACATGCTCTTTCTCTGATTTTTTTAAATTGCATCAACCTTGGGCATTATATCCCCTTCTTCTCGTAGGAAGATGAGGTACATGCCCTTTTGGGATACATGTAACAACCAACTAAAAATACAAGACAATGAAAGGAAAAATAATAGATGGAAAGTGTTAATTATGGAAAGGTATGGGTACATTACCCCTATCAAGGCCTCCCAGTAGTAGTACCCATTTTCCCAAGAGTGACAACACTTGACTTGAATACATATAATGGGCCACCAAGGTGAAACAAGGAAAAAGAGCGGTAACTTCCAAGCATCAAGATTCATTATCCGACTTCAACCCATGATCCTTACCTAAATGCCCAAAACAATAAATGCAAACATTTCCTATGAAATAATGGCTAAATATAATTTCATGTGTGTCGGTTCACCATTATTGGATAGGCATGTTGATCAAGTGAATGAGATGAGCAATGATGAGTAAGAGGTATTTGAGGGGCAGTTGTTTGTGGAGAATGCTAGTCATCATCTCTAGGACCATTGTCTACAATATGGATCGTGGAAGAATGATCTCCCCTAGTTACCCCTAGGTAAGAGGAGGGTAACACTCCTGGCTCCAACATGGGACATGCTCATCGGGAGCCTGGTGAGAACCCTTAACATCTTTGGTACCCAAGACCTACACACACTCTTGTATCACTTCAAACTCTCCGCTACATTCCAACATAAGACATCAAGAACAAGAGTAGTGGGATGTTAACCAATCTCCTCGGTATATGAATGGTATAACATAAATGCGAGAGAAATCTTTTCATTTTAATCATATATGACTTTTTATATAACATGTATAAAGCTATAAGATATCATGAATGCATAGTATCAATCAATAACTAACATCAATCAAAAGAAAGTAAAATCAAGATGCAAGCCCACAATATAATTTAACATTATCCTACCTAATTCTATAGGACAACAAAAGTGCTAGGTATAATCATACAACCAAATAAACCATCCTAGCATCTCATCACGGTTCAAAATTCTACCTTGTGCTTAGTTGTGAACCAAAACAAGAATATGTAAAGCACAAAATAATCATGATCCTAGACAATCATTGCATCATGCAATCCTATAGAATCCAACTCATGAAGGTGGGCAAGATGAACAAAATCATCAATATGTTCATCCACAAGCAGGCTCTATCCATTTTTGAATAGGGCTGCAATATATTGATGATGGCTCATCCTTGCTCCAAACAAGACCTTCATAATGTAAACTTTGCATTTCTGAGACTGATCTATACTCTTCAAAAAATGACCATATTGACTTTCATGTACAATCTCAGTCTTCAAGGCTTGAGACAGAATCATAAGAAATCTAAAGAATACCTGATGGTCACCCAAGAAGGAATCAGATGAAAAAGGGGACACAAATTTAGATCTTGAAATTTTTTACTCCCAACTTTGGGCTTGTTTCCCTTTTGTATGGGTTGGAAATCATTGCAACAAACCATAGATTGAAAACACCCTTTCCCCATAGATAATTCATCACCAAAAACATAATTTTTAGTTGTACCTCCAATGACATATCGATGAAGACAAAGAAAAAGATGGTTGGAAATTTATGCTATGAAATTGCTGCTGCCCTGGGGGAATCACAACCCCATAAGAGTGCTCGCATGAATGTTCACCAAAGTGTGAGCATAGAGGTGGTTGAAAATCTTCTTCACAAAATAACTCCAAGTGCTCAAAAGAATATGTATTATACCTCCTAGGACATGACTGGAAGTTGTTATGAGAGGGATGCAAACGAATCATTTCTAAATGATTGAAACAAATATGTGAATATGTCGTCTTCATGTTGCCAAAAATATGAATCATTAAAGTATATAGATGGTTGTTTAAGAGCAACAACTCTACATTCTTGACTCTAAGGTCATCATCAATATCATAAATGGGATTTCCATCAAAACCGAAACAAACTTATATCCAACAATATGCAAGCAATTGCACTATAATTCTAACATTATCTTACCTAATGCTACATGACAACCGGCGTTAGGTATAATCATACAAACTAGTGAAACCATCCTAGCATCTCATCAAGGTTCAAAATTCTACCCTCGTTCTTAGTTTTGAACCAAAACAAGAATATGTAAAGCACAAAATGATCACGAGCTAGGACAAACATTAGCTCATAACCAAACATAGAATCCAACTCATGAAGGTGGGCAAGATGAACAAAATCATGTCGAGATGTTCATCCACAAGCTTGCTCTATTCATCTTTGAATAGGGATGCATTATATTGATGATGGCTCATCCTCGCTCCAAACAAGACCTTCATAATGCAACCTTTACGTTTCTAAGACTGTTCCGTACACTTCAAAAAATGACCATCTTGACTTTCATGTACAATGTCACTCCCTAAGTCTTGAGATGTAATCATAAGAAATCAAGATTACCTGATGGTCACCAAAGAAGGAATCAAATGAAAAATGGGACACAAATTCAAACTTTGAAACTTTTTCTCCAACTTTGACTTCCTTGTATGCAAATTGGAAATCTCCAACAAACCATAAATTGAAAAACATCTTTCCCATAGATAATTCATCAGCCAAAAACAAAATTTCTGGTTGTAACTCCAATGACATATTGATCTAGAAGACAAAGAAAAGATGGCTGGAAATTTATGCTATTAAATTCTTGCTGCCCTGGGGAATCACAGCCCCATAAGAGTGCTCACATGAATGTTTACCAAAGCAGGAATATAGAGGAGGCTGAAAATATCTTCACAAAATAACCCAAGTGCTCAAAAGAATATGTGTTATACCTCCTAGGACATGGCTGGAAGTTGCTATGAGAGGGATGTAACAAATCATTCCTAAATGTCATCTTCATCTTGCCAAAAATCTGAATCATTAAAGTATATAGAGGGTTGTTTAAGAGGCAACAACTCTACGTTCTTGACTCTAAGGTCATCATCAATATCATAAATGGGTTTTCCATCAAAATGAAAACAACTTATATCCCATTAACGTCTTCCAATATGTAGAAAATCATCAATATGGTCTTCATGTTCTTCATCAATTGAAAAAATTTACCAAATTCAAGGTTTTTTCAGAAAACTCTTCACTTTCCAAATAATCAAAAGATGCATCACATGAATAAAAATCTTGGAAAGGGGTATAACTTTACCATACCTTGTCTCGGTGGAATAAGGATGTGATCTCTTCAATTAGGCTCATCATCATGGTCATATGCTTCATCCAAGTCTTCTTCTTTAATGGATTCATGAGGTGGTTCTTGCTTATTTAAAAGTTTGGCAATTTTCTTCATGAATATTTTTTTCAGGTTCTTGTTCTTCATTGAAGTTTTCATCATCTTTAATAGGGTTTAAAGAGAATCCTTCTTCTCGAAAGTCTATTGCAAGATTATAAAGAGTGTCTTCATACCTTTGAAATCTTGGTTCCTGCTTGAGAAATTTCTCATTGAAATTGGCAATAGAAGATATACTCTTTTGTCTGCAAGAAGGCTTGACCCAGTGCTTTTGTTTTTCTTCCAGAGAAAGAGTAAAATAATCATCACATATTCATGTATTAAATTTATTTTTGAGGTGTATTTCAAGAATTTCACAACATAAGTAATGGTTGAAGATGCATCACCATCAAATTTTGGACAATCATCCCACCAATACGAAGAAAAGTAATTAGGGTATCCGTGAACCATCTTAATAATTAAGAGAAGGAAATATTTCATGAAGTTCCCATGGTGCCATAATTCCTTCATTTGAGAATATGCAACTTTATACACAATCTTAAAATAGGATGACACCTTCTTACAAAATCATATGAGTGGATATGCCAAGGTGAATCTTAAATTCCTACACAATGATGCTTGTTTCACCTTACAAGCATAGGGTCTTCAAAATTTGCATAGGGAAAAGGGCTTCTTCCCTCAATGGAATCGCCAAATGAGCACACTAGGTTAGGCTTTGATGCAAAATCATCAAAATTTGGTTGAAGCATAATCTTCAGATATCCAAAGAGAATAACTTAATTCTCCCCTGCAATGGTGCAAAATCTTATCACAATATCTAACACCCTTTGTGCAAATCCTTTCACAAGGGATTAGAAAAGTGTAACATGGAAGTGTTACCACTATCACCTTAGCAATCACTTCCCTTATTTTAGTGAGTGATGAAATCCAACACAAGGGAGGATCTCTAGTAACTTCAAGGAATCCTATACCAAGATGGGATCAAGTCTACAACCTCTTATATTAGTTATTCAAATAGACCACCACTAAATCAATATTTTCAAGGCAAGTACAAGGTTGTTCAATAAATCAATTTGTGCAGTATCTAAGACAATTTGTGATATCTAACAAGTTAAAATAAGTCAAGGAGGTGTAAAATCTGGGAACACTTCAAATTAAGAGAAAAGCTATGGCTGTTGCAAAACTTGTATGAAAGATGATAATCTTCAGCAATATATCAAGTTAGACCAACAACAATAAAAATCATCCCTTTAAACAAGCATGCAATAAAAGTAGAGCTGAAAATACAAGTTAAACTAGGGTTTATTGAACACTTATTTTCAGACATGATAAGAGTGTTAAATTTTCTCTCAAGCAGTTAAGTGTGTTCTGTATTCTTTAACTTTAAACTACTATAACAATAACTGCATGCATAAGGGTCACTGAAAGAAAGATACTCCATAGATACAAGATTTATCATGGGAAACCCTGGGAAGAAAAACCCAACAAAGATTCTTCTTCAATATAGATTCTTCAACAAGTACAATGTCTCTCCCAAGAGAGATCTCACTAAACATAAGATAAACCGGAAACCCTAACCATAATAGGGCAGCCCAACACTAGACCAAGATAGTCCTCCAACGGAAATCAAAACCCAACCAACATCTCTTCCTAGAAGCCAAGGCCTCCTTAGACTTGTGCACTTCTTCTTGTGTGAGAGATCTAGTGTTGTGTGCTCTCCAAGTGAGGCACCTAGCCTCTATAAATACAAGCTGAGTCATTTCACTAGGTTAGGGCCGACCAGACACTTTACACTTCTAATTTACATTTGAATTTTGTCAAGGCACAATAGGGTTGGATCGAATAAAACATAATAATATAATATTATTCTTTTAGGTTTTGACTTGGTCTAATACAATATGAATATAATAAGAATATGTTTCTAAGTTACTCAAACTTCAACACTCTCTTAGCAAGGAAGGTATCTTCTCCCCGCCACTTATCATCACAACCACTTCTACACTTATGTACACTTGACCGTTGACTTGTTGACTTTCCACGAATTTATATTGAAGAAGTTTGTAACCACATCAACATCCGTGGTCTCATCATCCATTTGAGCTTTATGTCATCACTTGGCTTTAACTGGCCAACTCACATGCATCCTGCATCTAGTCCACAAATGAACTATAACCTCTAGTTGGTACACTGTGCAATTATCCATAATGACCAAGCATCTTAATCCTCAAGGATTAGTAAATGCAAGGTACACACCACCCATCTAGCCCAAGGCTAGGGAACACCTAATCATTACTGTGTTGGCCCATCAATTTGAAAAGATGGGTAACTAATGAAGAAATTTGAGGTCCTAAATAAGTCATTAACTAGGTATGTCTTTGACATGAGATTGGCTCTAAGCTTCAACCGTCTAACTCTTCTTTGATGTTGTTTAATAACAACAAATTGTGCAGGAAATAATTTGTTGTTTAGTTATGGTTACATATGCTTTTAAGGTGCTCCAGCATGCATTATGGGTCGACAAAATTACTAAGAAAGCAACAACGTGGGAAAAGTGTTGAAATAATGTAACCCACAAGAGTATTCTTATTATTTTGTTATTGATTAAATCCTATCATGATTAATCCATGTCATTATTATTATTTTTATTATTAGGTTAAATCCCCACAAGGATTAACCAGCCGGTAATTGTATAAGGACCCAAATCCCCTTTGGCGGATTGGTCATCAAACAATTATAATGTAAAGAATAAGAAGTCGGCCCCAACAAGTACTGAAAAGGTCGCCCACCTGCATTTAATTAAAGGTGGATTTATCCACCCAATGTGAGAGAGGTCGGCCCCGCCAAATGGTGACTCTTCACACGTGCCGACAGTATAAATAAGAGGCTAGTGCCTCACTCTCTAACACACTTCACTGCTCATGTTCTTATGAGGCAAGTGATATTTCAAGTTGGTGAAAGAAGAAGAAGGTGGTACTCGTTGAGGAGGATTTTCTCAGACATGAGTTATCTCTTGAACTCTTGATAAGCTATTATGATAAGGAAGTTTTGTCGGGTTTTCTTCCCCAGGGTTTCCCCTGTGATAAATGTCGTGTCTATTGTGGATGCGTATTTCTCAATGATCTTGTTCATATTATGCTCATTCATGAAATGCAAAGAAATATATAATATCAAAGATAAACATTAACACATGGTATCGTAGCCAACCCGCATAATAACTGCTAAGAGAGGAAAATGTCACTGTTGTCGGGGCCCAAATTAGGGTTTTGGAAAGTGAGAGTTGCTAATCTACCACCATAGAGTTGCGCCTCCCCCAAGGATCATTTTGAGCACTTAGAGCTTAATTTCGCTATTAGAACTCCCTGAAGAAACCCTGTTTCAATAAAGTACCGTAAAACCTTAAAACCAGAGTACCTCGTATACCAGAAAATTGGCAACGTAAAAACCGTATACCACCCATAACCGAGATCAGATTTGAAGGTAAAATTTGATTTTCGAAATTGAAAGTACACCAAAGATACTACTTCAAATGCATCTATCCCTTGATCGATTTTCAAAATTTGAAGTTTTCTGAAAATTTAGGTTTTCATAGAACCCTCTAAGTTGCGCTTTGCATTACCTCAAGGTAGCCAGTACCGTGAGGAACCGCCACAGGTAATCACCTTGAAGTTTTTGGTAATGATTACCATTAACCATATGTGAGCCACTACCCTAAAATGCTATCAGAGGTCTGTAATCACATATGTTTAATGGTTAAACCTAAAGAGTATTTGCGGAGAAGGGATATTTTTCCATAAATCCAGAAGGATATCAAGATCCAACATTATTCGTAGAGGAAATGATGCAACCCAGGTGCGGATTATTCTAATATGCATCTATTTGTTATGAAATGATATTAACTGTAGCATGTTGAAGTTATGATTAGAAGGATTAAAAGATAATCATAGAGATTATTCCCTAACCTAACCTTCCACAAGTTAGCATATCGCCTTAGCAATGTAAGATAGGTTGAAGAAAAAGCACTCATCATCACTTCTTATGAAGGAGACCGAAGAAAAGCAAGCACCTCACACTTGAGGACAAGACCTGTGTCATATCAATCAAGATTCAAAGGTACACATGACAAGCTAATAACTTCTAGAGTTGAGATAGCACCGCCGTAGCATTATAATTTGATAACATGTGAGAATACTTTGTTTGATACGACTAACACCTCCTAGGAGAAACCCTCGAGTGTTAGTTTCAGATTGTCATTGAAGAATACTTGGTCACAAATAATTCAAGAGAGTGTTGACCTCATTTCGCGATTGTATTCCCACCTTTAAACTTTCCTTTGCTAAATTATAAGTAAGAAGCTCTAAAGGAGCTAATCAGTAATGATTGTTTGTGCTATTGTTTTATACCATCAAGAAGGATATTATTCTTGCTTGTTGGTTTTGATTGACCTTGCTCCGTGTCACATGAGGAAGCTATAGTGAAGGCTGGGTGCATAAGGCAACGTGCTAAAAGAAGAAATCATAAATGAAGCAATCATCTATGGAAAAGAAGAAGGTATCAATTTAGAAGTCGCCATGACCCATGCTATTGAGGTCCATGTGAACTCTAGAAGATTAGCTCACATCGACTACAGGGCGCTACCATACATATACAAAACGGTCACAAGTTTCTGCCGTAGAACTCCAAATGTGATCATGCATGGATGCGCTAAGGGAAGAAACATCAAGAACCCGCTTCCAAAGAGGGACAACAAGGCGTAAGGAGTCCTAGAACTCATTCATTCGGGATGTATGTGGCCCAATGCCATCATCCTCCATTAATGGGTATGTATACTATGACCGGGATATATTTGAAGTGATCAACAAGATCAAAACCAAAGTCTTTGATAGAGAATCTTCCAAAAGAAAGATTAAGATACCAGTCGATAATGGAGGAGAATATACCCCTAAGAATTCATGGAATATTCAGAAAGATGTTGGGATCAAGATCCCCAAACAAAATCCAAGTAGTTGAACGGAAGAACGTATCCATACCGGAAGATGTGAAGATCAAGATCTTCCCATGTGCTTATGGGCGTATGCTTATGGCGCTTTGTTTGCGCAATGTGACTTTCCCATGGTGCACTTGGGTTCAATACACCAGAAGAAATGTTCATCGAAAGAAGCCGAGGTGTCATCTCAAAATATTTGCCGTCCGTTAGTTTGTTCATATACCGAAGAGAAAAGGAACAAACTGGAGTCCTCCCAGCATAATATTTGTGGGATACCGTGGAGTATCCAAAGTCTTCTAATCTGCCATACAACCCCGGTCACCGCCATATTGAGATCGCTAGGACGTGACATTTGATGAATAAGTTGCACTTAAGAAATCGAAGATGCCAGCTTGAAGAGGTATGTGAAGAGGAGCTTGTAAATCCTGCATTTACGTAATCCGTGAGAGAAGCCTCCCAGAGTTGCGTAACTCGTATGGAAGTCGTAGCCTCCCCGATGAGGAAACCTTTGAAGACCATGATATAACAAAAGTTCAAGAATCTCCTCAAATTACCTTCTCCCAAAAAAGAAAAGCCCTGCTTGGGCAAGAGAGGTTATACAAGATGTAGAGAAGTATGGTGTTCCGTAAGGAACCACGGTGATGTGAAAAGACCAAAGCCATTCTCCGCCATGGTTTCGATGTGCAATCTACTTTGATGAGGAACCTACATGTTTTGATGAGGCCATCCAGAAGAAGGAACAGCGATGCCATGACAAAGGAATACCGACCCATAATAAAGAACGCTAAGGGAAGGTTCCCAGACAAAAGAATAAAGATGGGGTATCCTACGATGGCTCTCAAAATAAAACATGCTAAATGGGATGAAGTATTGAGAAATATAAAGCAAGATTTGTCGCTTCGGCTTTTCCTAGAAGGAAGGCATTGACTATGAAGAGACATTTCTCCGCCCGTGGCCAGATACACTTCGATCGAACCATTATAGATCTTGCTGCAAAGATGAAATGAAAGTCAATTTCGATGGACGTAGACAACTTCTTCCGGGAATGGTATTATCGTGAAGTGTATATAAAGCAACCCCGCGATTTGAGGTTGAAGCATTACGAAGTCTCACAATCACGATTGAAGAAAGCCTTTATATTAGATTGAAGAATCTCCTAGAGCTTGGTATAGCCAGATAGACAGTTTCTTGACGAAGTTTGGCTTTTACCAAGAGTAAAGCGTATTCAAATCTCTACTTCAAGATCATGATAATGAACCAGTAATACTACCACTATATGTGGATGACTTTGTTCTTAACCGAGAAGAATAAAAACTCCATCAATACAAACAGACTTCCTTGCCGCAGAATTTGAAAATGAAAGACCTTTGCCTAATGCGTTCTAGGTCTTGAGGATGGCGTAGGTCCAGAAAGAATCTTCCCTCAAAAACAACTACACGGTCGTAAATCCCTCAAGAGATTCACATACTGACTGCAAGCCAAGGAATACACCCATGGAAGCAAAGTTGAAGTTGTTGGTCGATACTTCGCCGATTTTATGATGCCACTTGTACGCATAGATTATTGATCGCCGATGTACCCCGACCTAACACTGATTCAGGATATCCGCTGGCAAAGGAAATCTTGAGTCGGGCCGGGTGGAGCCCAGTTGTGTTCATTTAGTGGCTGCAAACATGTGGAGGTACCTTAAGGTACAATGGATTATATCTCACTATGATGGAGATCATGACTTCTCTCTAATTGGATATAATCGGGATGTAGATTGGGCGGTGCAGCTGCTGTCGATATAAAAAGCACTTCCTGATGTTGTTTCAGCGGCGTAGTAGGAAGTATCCAGTATTGCTCTCAAAGACAACGGAAGTGCATCGCTGCATGTTCGGCGAATAAGCCATATTGCTTTGAAAGTTGTTGACAGGCATATTTTATTTGGAGATGAGAGCAACCACCATTCTATGTGATAATCAAAGTTGTATTAAAATGACGTAGAATCGTGGTTCCAAGACAGTCGAAGCACATAGAGATCCGCTTATCATTTCCATCTCGCGACATGGTACGAGAGGGAGCCCCAAGCCCAGCGACATTAGCAGCACGGATGAACAAGCTACGATGTGTTGACTAAGCTTCTATCTCGCGTAAAGTTTGAAACACTTTCGATAAGCTTGGTATTGTCCGAAGAGACCTTCCCTGAAAGGGGGAGTAGATGTGACTCGCTCTGGACCCGTTGTTAGACGTAAAGCAAGATGAGTTATGCTTCCTCGACCCAGTTGTTAGACGGAAGCATAACGCCGATGATTCCTCGCTTCCGGACCTCGCTGTTAGACGTAAAAAAAAAGATGATGATGTGTTCCTTAATTCTGACCCAGTTGTTAGACGTAAGCAAGATGAGTCATGCTTCCGACTTCGCTGTTAGACGTAAGCATGATCGTCAGTGATGACTTTTGCTTCGACCTCGCCGCGATCGAAAAGCAAGATGAGTCATACCGGACCTCGCTTGTTAGACGTGAAGTAACGTACCGTGGTGATCCTTTGCTTCAATCTCTGTTAGACGAAGCAAGATGATTTATGCTCGACCTCTCTGCTAGGACGAAAAGCATAACGTACCGTTGATCCCGTTTGACCTCGCTATTAGACGTGAAGCAAGATGATGTGTTCCTTGTTTCTTACCTAGTTGTTAGACGTATAGCGAGTTGTTGATGTGTTCCTTGTTTCTCACCTAGTTGTTAGACGTGAAGCGAAATGAGCTTCATGCTTTCCTGACTCAAGCAGCCAGGACGCAGCATGACGCTGCGTTCCTGCTTCTCACCCGCAGCGGATCGCAGCGACACGCCGCTGCTTCAATCGAAGTTGTTAGACGTAGCATGATCGCCGCGATTCCCCGCCGGACGGCTATAATTGCCGATTAATGATATTACTCTGTTTCCTCAATCTAGTTGTTAGACGAAGCAAGATGTGATCGAGACCGAAAGCTACCAAATTTTTAACCGCTAAGGACATTGAGCTAGTGTGAAACGGCGATGTGTGACCACACCGCTACTCAGCCTAAACTACCGCGGACATTGAACTAGTGTAGTAATCATCGCGGATGGACAGCCTTTGAAGCCGCGGGATGAGGTATCATTTTACCATACATATTTGATGCGTATAGATGATAGCATTCTCTTTGAGAATGATGATGTCATGATGAAGAAAACTCCATGACTCCGAAAATGTGCTAGGACAATTGTTCAAGATGATATTGACGGTATCATCCTCGGCGATGCCACCATGATGCGCACTTCTCGCCTCGACGTATGAAGACTCACAGCAACAATTCCTCTTGTTATGGGGAGGTTGGAAATAATGTAAATCGCCATAAATTCCTTATTATTTTGTTATTGGATTAAATCCCCATTGTGGATTAATCATGTCATTATTATTATTTTATTATTAGGTTAAATCCCATTGAGGATTAACCAAGTCGGTAATTGTATAAGGACCAAATCCCCTTTATGATCGGGTCACCTGGACAATTATAATGTAAAGAATAAGAAGTCGGCCCCAAAGTAGCTATAATGAAAGGTCGGCTCACCCGTGATTTACTAAAGGTGGATTTATCCACCGTATGAGAGGTCGCACCCCATGTATCGGTGACTCTTCACACGCCGCATTAAGAGGCTAGTGCCTCACTCTAACACACACTTCACTTGCCTGCCCTTTATGAGGCGCAGGATATTTCTAGTTGGTGAAAGAAGAAGGGTGGGCGCATCTCTTGAGGAGGATTTTCTGTATTGGTTGAGTTATCTCTTGAACTCTTTGATAAGCTATTTATGATAAGAAGTTTTTGGTCTGGGTTTTCTTCCCCTAGAGGGTTTCCCAGGATAAATGTTGTGTCTATTGTGGATGTGTATTTCTCAGTGATCTTGTTCATATTATGCTCTTATCTTATGAAATGCAAAGAACTATAATATCAGCATAAAACATTAACAAAAAGTCCTTTTGAGTTAGTGTATGGTTTGGAGGCTAGGTTGCCAGTGCACCTTAGACTACCTACTTATGGGTCAGTTGAGGATTTTTCTACAGAACAAGATGCAGTTTAGAACAGGGTCAATCAGATTATAGAGTTAGATGAAAACAAAAGAAGGGCTTATGATCAGAATTGCAAAAATCAGAGTAAAGTTAAGAAAGCTTTTGATAAGTCAGCTAGGCAGAGGGACTTCATTGTTGGGGATACAATTTTGTTATGGGACAAAGGCAGAAAGAAACCAGGAAAACATGGCAAGTTTGACAGTTTGTGGTTGGGTCCATATGTAATCCGAGAAATAGCAAGGCCTAGTTCTTTTCATCTCATCCATTTGGATAGTGACCCTGTTGCCGTCCTTTTACACACTTGCAGACGTGAGCTAAGTCTTGCTGACTTAGTGTGTCCTCGGAGGCACAATGCCTAGGTTCAAAGTTCATGCTGTCACTTTGACTTAAACCTCTCCTGTTTAGGATAACTCCTAGGGAAACCAAGGGGGGTAGACCCTAGTTACTAGATGAGATTAACGTTTATGTTCTAGGAGTTGGTTTTAATTGGTTAAATGATTAGGGGGAATCTATCATATGATGTTAAGCAACAAATGCAAGATGCAATTATCTAAGTATGAAAGGTTTCCTAGGGAAACTAAGACTAGTGCCTAAGATTGGCCAAGGGTTCAACTAAGTTAAGGGGATGTTCGTTACACGATAATTACAAGTTCCAAAGATTACAAAATTATAACAAGATAGATACAGATAGATATGAAAGAATATATGATATATACAAGCTAAACTAGATTAGATACAAGATATTAACAAGTGCTTGAAATGTGCAGGAAAAGAAGATATTCAGAGATGAACAACCATAAACACATCAAGCCAAGCATGCTCACAACATATATAATTCTATTGGATTGCCTATCAATGGAAAAAGACGCAAAGCACTCAAGACCCAGTCAAGAGAATGCCTCTAGGTGGATGCACACTTCTTGAAGGATCACACCACATGTACAGGGATACAAGATAGATGAAATGCCTTAAAAATGAAGTATTCCAGATAAGAGATATAACCACTTAAGAAATTATTCTATATCATATAAAAGACTTGCATATGAATGTAAATATGAGATCTGAATGCTTGCAAGTGTGAAATGTAAATTGACGATGTTGTAGACTAAGGATTAGTTAAGTGATTAAGTGTGATTAATTTTGGCCCTATCTAAGTGTCAACCCAAAAACACCCCTCCCCCAGTTACCAAGTGACTGCTGGATGCTCAAGAAGTGAGGCAACGAGGCCTACCCTAGCTTCACAGGCTAGCCCTAAAATCAGAGTACTCCAAGAAAGGACGCCGCGCACCGTGAGACCATCCCCGGCCTAGCACCTTCCGTTGCCTTCCTCCGACCCCGTTTTAAATGGCGAAGATGGTGACTTATGGTGTCCTATTAAGTCTAATTAATTTGTTTGACCTATGAGCTAAGTATTGCAATGTGTGTTTGAGTGCTTGCTCAAAAATGCCAAAGTACTAAAAACGAGTGTGAAGTCTTAAACCATGAAATTGCAAGTTCTTTAAGTGGCTGAGTTATTGCATGTAAATTTTAAGAATTGACAAAGTTGAACGTGAACGCTGAAGCCTTCGAAACATAAGATTGCAAGTTGAAAGCTTTAATGTGATTATTGCATGTGAAATATAAAGCAAAGTAAACAACTTACAGAAAGTAAAATGATTGATTCAACCCTTAAGATAATGATACTTGCATGCATGTACATAAGATAGAAGACTTAAGAAACAATTGCTTGCATGTAAAGTAGATGACATAATCGAAAAGATTAATTAACCAATAAATGTAGGCATGTGTGTTGGGTGAAGATTTAAGAAATTAAAGATTTCCATGCAACCGAAAATGAAATTTTAACTAAGACCCCACGGGCTCTAAGCTAGGATATGTTATGTTGGATCTATTTTAGATAATTTTCCTTTAAGCATGCATGTAGATATCAACGATTAAACTAGCTAAGCTATGAACTGAAAGACAAAATAAATCTAACTAACTTGTAGAAATAAGACTGAAAGGGAAAGAATGCATGTCTCTTGGGTACAACTCCTTTGGGCTTGTGTACAATGTTTAGAATGAAGGAGAAAGAAGAGAAACCATTACCATTCTTGGAAGGAGGACCGGAAGGTGTGTTGTGCGTGAAATTCGAGCAGCATGCCCTCTTGTCCTGGTAAGAATATGCAAAAATCAGCAAACTATTGCTTGCTGATTTGTGCTGCAACACACTCAAATGAAGTTATGAAATTCCTATTTTTCAACAAAACTTTTGTACATATAGAAAACATAATTTTATTTGACTAAATTGACCTATCTGAGCATGTTAGCCACTAAAATCTGAATATGAAAGGATGACGAAGAAGAACAAAAAATTGCTTGTGAAGTGTAAGTGAAGATGAGGGTAGATTCGTCCTTGAAGCTATCCCAACAACTTCTTTTCAAGGCAACCTGCAAGATTCAATAAACTGTGAGATCAAATAGATAAATGGATTGCATGCATGGATAATACAACAAAGTTAGTATTAAACATGAATATAACGCATATAGGCAAACAAACAAAGTTTTACTCCACCTAGACAAGCAAACAAAGTTATACCTT
>SNQJ01S0207841.1:0-16232 GCA_010110895.2 Picea sitchensis
TCATCTTGTACTTGAACATTTAAGTGGGGTAAAAGGAGGTTTCCCCCTCGAAGAGGCTTATTATCTGAAATTATCTCTTTTTCAAGGCGTTGAGTACTTTTCCTAAGGTTTTTCTATGCTATATTGAAGTTTGGTTCTTAACAGTTCTTAATCGCTGTACGTCTTTCCAAGGTTTTGTGCACCTTCACACTACCTCTCCCGATCTTAACAGAACCCTTTATCAAGAGATCCAAATGACTGGAAGTGTAAATATGCACATATGAAAATTGGGCCTATGATTAGCAAAATCACAGTTCTTTTCCTCTAATTCAAGCCACTACAAGAGGTTGTAGTACTTACGTGTACAAATAATATTCGACCATATAGGTCCTTAATTGATTAAATACAAAATCAAGCAAAATATAAAGGAATACAGTCTACCATCAAGCAAACATGCACATCCCTGAAACACTCACAGGATATCCAACTTTGTTTTACAATCACAATTCAGTTATGTAGGGTATGAGAATACTTATCTATTACAAAATGAAGAAACTAATTGACTTTGGGTGTTCGCCTTTCCACCCAACTGAAGGATCAGAGGCATTCACTAGTAGCACTCTAGGTACCCCCATGCCAAGCCATGATATCACTCAGGAATTTATTCCATTTCTCAGAGACTCTCTCTCTATCACAAAAATATTGCGAGGTTTATCAGATACTTCCTTAGAATCAAGCTTGCGGCCTTCCTCTTTTCTTCTGCATATTCGGGTCATGCATTTCCCTCTGTGAATGTGTTCTTGTATGGTGTCTCTCCTTCTCTCCCCTTTGAACTTTCTATGCATGTATCTTTTTCTGCCTCCTTTCCCAAGATGGTTTTCGACTTATCATGTTCCTTCTGTCAGAAGGAAACTTGGGTCAGCCTGGTTTTCCAAACCCTGTGGTACTTTGGGTTGACATTCTTCAGTCAGACCATGCTTCCATTCTTGGGGGTGGTTGATGGTTCAACCATCGGTCCTCTATTCATTAATTGATTCCTCTTTGGGAACCAGAGGATGTTTATTATCCCCAACAAGGGAAATTTTGGGCTCATTTGACATGATGAACCCTTTCTATAGTTTTCCTTTTTCTTTCCTCTAGTGATATCATGGCCAGTACTTTAAGGCTTCAACCCCGCAGTCAATTATTGGAAATTTAAAAAATAATACATTTACATTGTTCCCATGTCACAACATGGTAATCATGATTAATGATTAATTACAAGCTGGGAGAAACAAGGGTATTACACTACTTCTCTTCCATCTGACTTTTGTATGTTTCTTCAATCCTTATGACTTCTTCCAACTAAGATTTTATATTCACGATGACCTATTGGGATTCTTAGAAACTTTATTGAGAATCCTTCTTGACTAATTGTTCTTCAAGTTTCTTCATTTATTTCGTCAGTTCATCTAAATCACTGATCAATTCTGCTTCAATATCTAGTATGCCTTATTCACAATATTCTTCTTTTGAATATGTTTGACATGATGAGCATAATTTTTTTTTTCTATACCTGCATCTTATTTATTCTAATTTGTATGCTCTATATTTGTGATAAGATGAGATCCCTTAGAGTATATATTATACAACTTATCCCAAAGTTCTTTGGTTGATGAACATTGTCCCACTATCATTTACTAAATCTAGTAATCCTTCCAAGATGAAATCTATTTCTATTTTGTTCTTTCACTTCATTTCCTTCTTGGTTATAGTCTTCGGTTTCTTTGAACCGATGTATCCTGTCACCACTGATTGCCAAAAATCATACCCATGTTCATGTAAAAATGTTTTCATCATGATATTCCACATTTCATATCTCTTATCATTTTGACCATCAAACTGTGGTACCCCTTTTCTATACAAATTGTTGCTCTCCATGATCTACCTTCAAGTGGTTAAACTATTTCCTTGAGGATCCTTCTCTGATACCAATTGTCATAATACTAAGAGGGGATGGGGCTAAATCAATATGAGAACTTTTACCACTTTTAACCACAATATATAAACTTCAATATTATCAATAGTATATCATCAATGTATCATCTATGATTTCATTCAATAATTCATGATCATATAAACATAATAAGAATCACATCAACATCATCACATCAGATACACAATACATGAGAATTTATGTGGAAACCCAAATGGGAGAAAACCACAAAATTATTTCTTATATATATCAAAGAATACATTCATTGGAAGCGTCAACTTCCCAATTCTCCAGTTGCAACTGGAAGGAGTCTATGGACCCCAATTTACAGTCTCCAACCTGAAGGAAGCTACAACTCGGTGAATTATATGGCTTCAACCAGAAGGAGGCTACAACCCCCTGATTCTTAGGCTCCAACTTGAAGGAAGCTCCAACTCCCTGTGTTCTCCAGCACCAACCGGAAGGAGGATACAACCCCATGTTCTTGCCCCATATTGCCGCCCTAAAATATAAGTTTAGACCAATTGTCACTACTACAATCACTACCATTATCACTATCACTATCACTGTCATTGTCTTTGTTGCATCAAATTGTAACCTATCAACCTATCACTATCATTGTCACTGTCTCTGTCACATCAACTTGTAACATATAAACCTATCACTATATCCAACCTGTCAATGTCAACCTGCCACTGTATCCAACCTGTCACATCAACTTGTCACTGTCATCGATACTCAATCAGATCCTCTCACATTGATCATAGACGAAGGACACATCTCAACTAGATGTCCAACATCACCAAAACATGCCTCTACTAAGCATGTACCAATATCACTAACATACCAACACAAGATATGTGTCTCAAACATGTACCTAATAATGTACCAAACCATCAACCTGTACCATACCAAGCGTCAACCATGTACTGTAACTTGTACCACAACAAGTGCATCAACCATGCACCAACGTCTGTACAACAACAAATGCATCAACCATGCACCAACACCTTTACAACAATAGGTGCATCAACCATGCACCAACACATGTACCATGTACCTCAACAATCAACTATGTAGATCAACACCTGTACGATACCATGTATCATAACAAATGCATCAACCATGCACCAAACCTGTACCATATCATGTATCAATCATGCATCAATCATGTACCATGAAATGTACCTCTAACAATGAACCATAACATCCACATACCAAGTACCAAGAGTATGTCTCAAGCATCTATCAATATAACCTCAACCATATGCAACCATGTACCATGTATGACAAGGGCCTCCAAGAAATGCCTTAAGCATGTGCCATACCATCTGAGATATAAGCTTAAAAAAAACTCATAAAAATCATACCTTTACTCATGAAGAAGACCAGAAGCATATCATCATAGGCCATGTTGGTGTAAATATATGTTTAGTATATTGCACTCATTTATATGTCAATCCGGGATTCATAATCAAAAGAGTTGTTACACTATATGTGCCGAAACCAGGTAACCTATCTATGTCTGTTGTATCTAGATCAATCAGGAAATAATTAATAACATAACACTCTNGGGATTCATAATCAAAAGAGTTGTTACACTATATGTGCCGAAACCAGGTAACCTATCTATGTCTGTTGTATCTAGATCAATCAGGAAATAATTAATAACATAACACTCTGTTTCTAGAATATTTGAATGCTTCAAACAACTTTAAACTTAGAAGATAAAACTGATAACAAAACTCTCAAACAAACACTTAATTGAGAAGGATCTTGCTTAGATGACAAGTCTATTCATTACAGGCTCATGAAATGAAGAGATGAACTTAGATATTACTTCTTGTAGCAATTAAAACAATAATCAACAATCCACTTTATTCACTCTTAGAAAGAAATCAATCATAACTCTATTAATCCCAATCAAACCTTCTTTAATACAGGAAACATTCAATATGATTGAGGGACTTCATTATATGGAACATGAAGGTGAGAGATGAATTCTTATGGTTCCTATACCTACTAAGAACACCACAATTATAAATTCAAAACAATATCAATTACTTACTTAACAATCCCACACATCTATAAAAATGTTATCAATTAAATATCAATCTGCAGAAATGGAAATGGAATTATCTACTCTCTTCAATGTATAATCATTTACTCACACTGATTCAAATTCAAATAAATATGTACTATACTTAAAATTCATTTAAATTCATTTGCAAGACACAACTATTAAGTGTTCACACTCACACAATTGAATTACAACACACAAAGACATGTACAAGGAGGTTTACCTTGGTTGGGATGGTGGGCCCTTGCCGAACCAACAAGGTACCTCTAAAGAGATTGTAGACTAAAATGTTTTACTCATGCTCATGAATTACACACAATATCATTTGTATTAATTTAATTGATCGATTGAATCAACAGTTCAACATTTCATTTGGCATAACAATTCATATCATCCTTTACTTACTACTTACTCCCTAACATCTACATAACATCCCTTATAAATAAGGTGAGTCGTTATAATCAAGGTCTGAGGATAATTATCAAATGGTTTCAAAATATTACAATTGGTAATTCATACCATATCTCTAGGGATGGAATTCATCCTCATGACACAAAGTGCATGAGCGATGAAGTCTACCATGATCTCCAAAACTACCTCAAGTGACTTCTATCCAACTAACTTCTTGTAATCATCACCAGCGTACTCGTTCAACATGTAAATCCTGTAGACAGGGGTTTAGTACTGGATGGACATAGTCACGACTATGGGTAACGGACCAACACAAAGGTAGTACCAGAATGGGCACGAGACTAGTACTTGATGCAACACTGAGCTGGTGGTACTAGATGAGGCATTGAGCTAGTGGTATCGGAATAGGTGTTGTGCTGGTACCAGAATATGCGTTGTGTTGGTACCAAAATAGGCATTGAACTGGTAGTATCGGATCACTGCAGAGTACCGGATTAGGAGAAATATCAATAACGGATCAGGTAGGGTACCAGATCCAGTGGAGTACCGAATCAATGGAGTACCGGACGAAGCTGCTTGATTAAGAGTCAAAGCAATTAGGAGCATAAATAATCGATCATTTAATCCAATTTAATCAAGAAAATCAAACAAATCATGCTTTAACATAGGTTACCTCTTTATGGACATGGACAAGGTCAAAAAGTAGGTTTGTGGAGGAAATGGTCAATCATATACACATATCATATGTAAATTAGACTCAGATAGAGGATAATATAGGATAATAGAAGTGTCAAAATGGAGACTCAACATTTCCCCCATGCTAAAGTCATTGCATGTCCTCATGAAACAATATCAAAACTGATACTCAAAATTTTTCAAAACTAAACCATTCCCCATCATTTATCTAGATGTAGGATTTTGAGACTAGAATCTTCACTCCTAAGTTCCTTCTTAATCACCTTGGTATATTGGATCAAATGTAAAACTTTGTTGAGTTTAGCAGAGACCTCTTATTGTGCATGTTGTAACCTTAGGTTACAATATTTCAATTGTGCATTATCTACCTTAATGTGTCTATCCAACACTTAGTACTCTGTAACTTCTTGTTTCAGATTCTCATTTTGTTTTGTCAGCTTCCCAATCTTCACTATCAATTGTTGTTTTCTCAGAGAATTGTCAGGATCAGATGTGGGTGTTTGTTCAATCATCTCCTCTCGAGATTCCTTCTCCTTTCTTAGAACTCTCAAGGTTTCTATCACCAACCCCTCGGTCTCACTAATTGTAGCTCCATAGCCATTTTATTTCTCTGGGGAAGTTGTAATATAAATAGGCTCTTTTGGAAGAGAAGGCATATGTGGAACTTTTATTTGTTTGGCCATGCTCCTTGTGGTTCTTCATACAGAAAGTGAGACTTACTCAAATTTGATGATAGGGGTGGAATTCTCCTCAAACAACTTCCTCTTCTTCATTTTAATAGCAGTTATAGGCTTGGAAACTTGTTTCTCTTCTGTTGGTTTGATTTTCACCTTAGAGGACCGAAGTGTGGGTTCTAGAGTCTGTCCTTGCTGAACATTCTCTATTTCCACTCTGGAGGACTGAGGTGTAGGATCTGAGATTTGTTTCTTTTGGGCCTTCCTCGTTTTAAGCTTCCCCTTGCTTCCACTTGTCATCTTACAAGTTTCCTCCAACTCACTAATCGACTCTTGAGGAGGCACAATAGCTTCTTTAGGGGTCTTTTCCAACTCCTTGACCGATTCTTCAGGGAACTCAATAGTTTCCTCGGGGACATCATGTGAAAATTCTTGTTGACATGTTTTCTTCCTCTTTCGCCTCTCACTTTGTAGCAGTTGATATTTAGGACTTGAGGCTAGACTAGGTTCTTTAAATTGGGCATGCCTCTCCTTCTTAGATGTACTGGGCTCCTCTAGGATTCGTTCTGCTGACACAACCTTCTTTTGACACTTTTTCCTTCTCTGAATGTTTAGTTCATGGGTCTTTCCTAAATTGCTAAATGGCTCTAGTGATAACTCAATGGTTTCTTCAAGAGCACTATCTGATTGTTCACCTTGCCCAAAGTCCTTCCTTTTCTGTCTTTTAGTTTTTGGAATCAAAGTTGGACTTATTTTCTGAGATTGGGAGGCTTTCTTCTTTTTAGATGCAGTGGGCTCCTCCACAAAAGACTTATCTTTCTCCAATTCATCAATAGGATAGGATGAGCTAGGTGTAGAAGTGGCTTCTTCACTCGCTAACTTATTCCCCTTGTTTTTCTTTGTCTTTCTGATGGACCCCTCACTGTGTACTTCTATTTCCTGTTCCTCTACAGATTTGGACGTTCCTTCCTGAGAAAAATTATGTTTGAGTAGTTGCTTCCAATTACTACCTTGTTTTATCAAGGCATGGACAACCAAAATTTTCATTAGGCCATGGCGATCGAGGATGGTTTCAGGTTTCTTGGAAGATGATTTAACTCCTCTCACCATTTTATTTAAACTCATCTATAGGAAGTGAGGAAAATCAATTTGTGGTCCTCCTTCAAAATGTGACAAAAGTTTCAAATGGTACAGGAAGGTTTACTGCATACCTCCCTTCACAGGTGAGAAATATCTGCAAACTAATGAGAATCATCCAATATTATTCTTTGATGCAGCTTCGAGGAATACCCTTAGTCCAATCAGGGTCTTGATGCTCTGGCCTAAGAAATGCTTGACAAAGATTCCTGTCAACGATCACCCCCTTGAAGTATTTTTTTCCATATAAAGGTAGGCCTATAGCCTCTGCTATGGTGGCCTCCAAAATCATTAACTTCATATCTCCAAACTGAACAATTTCTCCATCATATGTATGTGCAAAAGAAAGAGAGACTCCATCATGATAGCATTTAAATTTCTCCAAAAATGGGACCCACCCGGCCTGTTCAAATATCTCCCTACAAGCTTGATATTCTAGTGTTTCCCTCTATAGATAGAACATAGGCTCATGCCTATCGACCCCCATGTTGGCTTAAAATAATTCTTCAGGCGTATGAGGAAACAGAGTAGAGGATCGAGGGTTGAGTACCCGATCAACACAGACCGTGATGGAGTACTGGATCAACATAGACTGTGATGGAGTACCGGAAGAGGATAAGTATGAAAAAAATATGAAGGAACGATATCACAGTGTAAATGTAGGTGGTGTGACAGTAAAAACGGTAAATAATGCTCATCTTGATGGAAAATCCATCCAAAGGAGTGTTTATATATTAAGATTTGGTTTACAACGGTCACATCCAGCGTAATTATGACAATGTAATACATGCCGAATTCATGAATAAATTATAGACTTGTATGAAGGTTGGCATCAGATCACGTTCACAAGAGTGTTGGACAATGATGACAAGAGATGTGGTCATTATGACCGGAACTCACAAGTATGAAATCGTTTGACGTCATTGAAATCATAGTTTGACATGCGTAAAGATGTGGCTTAAGTCACTCGTATGTCATGATGTTGGATCATGGGATTATGATGTTTATCCACCATATAAATGGAAGGAATGAAATTGATCTTGTTAGAGATAAAATTAGCTCATACTCTCAATCATTTTGGGTGTATAGGAATGATTTCTTCACAAGGAGATGTAGATGAGGACTTGCAGAGTTCATGGTAGGGAATGTGCCATAATTGAGAGTAACCACATGTTTAATACATAATTAGTCTAATTCCTTAATAAAACAAAAAAATGTTGAGTTTATACGTCCTATTACTTGAAGCATTTAAATCGAGCAACAAAAAATTTGAAATTAGGATAAGGACTACCAACACCTCATTAACAGCACTGGATCACCTTAGTACTAGATGAACGTAGAGTTGTGCCCAGTACCATAATAGCGTAGGCCTTCTTCTTTAGTACCAGATGAACGCAGAGCTTCTCCTATAGTACCAGATGAACGCAGATTTTTGCCCAGTACCGGATGAACGCAAATTTTTGCCCCAGTACTAGATGAAAGAATATTTTTGCCCAGTACCGGATGAATGCAGAGCAGGGATGATTTTAAGGATGGAAATTTATTTTAAAATGTAGAAACCTTGGCGAATATTACTAATCCTTAACATTCCAACTTTAAAATGTTTGGCAATATTTTTGTAAAAATATTCAAATTTATAAGGATTTTATTTAGTTTGTATAAAATTTTGCCGATTTTTAAGGTAAAATAATTTTATCCTATAGAATTTGGGCGAAGCATTTTTGGAATAGCGAATCTTTTTTTGGGAAAAACCATGGAAAATTAGCCCATTAGCGAAATTTAGCCCCTAAAATCATCCCTAATGCAGAGCTTCTCCCATATTACTGGATGAACATAGAATTTTTCCCTAGTACCGGATGAACACAAAGGCAAACATTGTTTGTAGTACTGGATGAACACAGAGATTTTATCCAGTACCAGATCATCACAAAATTGTATTCTGGTACTCAAGGGGAATTTGACAAGGTACCTGGTGGTAATGCTCTGTAAAATGGAACTTTGTAGGCTGCACTTTGTATAAGTTGCTGGCATTTTTTGATGCTATGGAAGAGGACCTGTGATCCGATTCTGCTGAAAGACAATGTAGGTGAAATAAATACCAACACTTGATACAGGAAATCTAAGTTTGCAGTGGAAGTGTCAGAAAATAAGGAAAAATAATTCAATGACTGGGCTCCAGGCTCTGTAACAAGAAGGTACTCTGTAGCTGGATGACCACATGTTCAGATTCAAAATCCTTTTATTTTGGAACCAATTTGATCACTACTTATGTTGACACTTCCTTTTTATTACAAAAATAATAATCCTAACTACTACTTTTCTGTGGATTTTTCTCGAGCCTAGATTAGAATGCTTGCCGGTGTTTTCAATTTTAAGGAGTCTGAAAAACTTAAAAAAAACTCCATCTACTGTCTCATGGATTTTTCTCAATCCCGGGTTAGTTCCTGCTCACCGATATTTTCAATTTTTAGGAATCTGAAAAACTTAAAGAAAACTCCATCTACTATCCCATGGATTTTTCTCGAGCCCAGGCCAGTTCCTGCTCCCAGGTATTTTCAATTTTTAGGAGTGTGAAAAACTTAAAGAAAACTCAAAATGATCTACCAGGGATGGATAAAGGGTAGACGTACACCTATAAGATGTCCTTCTTATTCATTTATCTACATGAGAACACAATCAAATTTTTTGTTTTTGTTAGTAACATCAAAAGTTCTATCTAATGACACACCTATTTACAAATATGTACAAAGACAAATTAATTCACACAATCAAACTTATTGTGGTGGATCAGCATGAGGAGAAACCCCCTTGCTTACCAGTTGCATCTCGTAATTCTGAAGAACATGTCTGACAAAATCCTTTTTGGATAGAGGCTTATGATAAACCTTTAATCGATGTCTATTTACGACAAAGGAAGTCTGATTCTCATCAATATTATTGATCTTAACTAAACCATTTTCATAAACTGTATCAACTTCATAGGGTCCCAACCATCTAGTAGACAATTTTCCTTTAAAATTATTGAACCTACTATCATACAGGAGGGCCCAATCACTTGATTGAAAAGACTTCATCTTGATGTACTTGTCATGCCATTTAGTCCTTTATTATTGTATAAGGGTGGTCCTTTGGAGATCATATTGTCTAATCTAATCAAGCTCATTTAAATGTTATAGCCTCTGATTTTTAGCCTCATCCAGATCCATCCCTAGTTGCATGGAAGTCCTGAAGTTTTTTACTTGAAATTCTATGGGAAGCAACACCTGCTTCCCATATACCAACTCATAAGGTGTATGGCATGTTGTGTTTCTCCAAGCTATCTTATAGGCCCATAAGGCCTCAAGAAACCTATCAACCCAGTATTTGTGATGTAGCTAAATAGTCTTGGTAAGAATATTCTCTATCACCTTGTTAGTTGATTCCACCTACCCATTTGCTTGAGGGTGATAAGGATAAGATTTTCTATGTTTGATTCTATACTGTTCAGTAAGAGCTTTGATCAAATTGGAGGTGAATTGGGTTCCTTGGTGAGTTACTATTTCTTGAGGTACATCGAAGCTAGTAAATATTTCTTCAAAGAGAAAGTCTACAACAGATTGTTCATTAGAAGAATATAAATATTTAGCTTCCACCCATTTGGTCACATAATCTGTGCAGACCAAGATTTACTTCTTCCTTCGAGAAATAGGGTTAATGGGTCCTACAAAATCCAAAGACCAATTTTCAAAAGGTTCAATTACTACCTGATCTTGGAGGGGCATCTCATCAACTGCAACAGGTTTTCCCATCCTTTAGCAATCATCACAACTGGCCACATACTTCTTTGCATTCTTGAAAATAGTTGGCCAATAGTAGTCGGCATGTAAGATCTTGTATGTTGTCCTTTTATCAACAAAATGGCCTCCACATGGACCATCATGATAGGTTTTTAAGATATCATGCATCTCATCCTCCCAAACACACCTTCTGATCACCAAATTAGACCCAGTTCGGTATAAGCAATCATCATGCCACATGTAATTGGCACTTAGCTGGATAATTCTTTTTTTTTCTTGGGAAGACGGATTCTGAGGTAGCGTTCCTATTACAAGATAGTTGGATACATCTACATACCAAGGAATGTAAGTAGAAATAGAAAATAGATTCTCATCTGGAAAATCATCATCTACTGGAGTATTATCACCTGTATGAATGAGTCTATACAAGAATTCAACAACTAAATTATCTTTTCCAGACCTATCAATAATGGTGATATTGAATTCTTGTAGTAATAACGACCATCTAGTCACTCTAGCATTTTTAACAGGTTTTTTCATTAAACATATGATGGTTGAATGGTCGATATGTACAAAAATTCATATCCTGTTATGTAGTGTTTGAACTTGTTAATGGCATGTACTACTGACAAGAATTCTTTTTCAATGACAGTCTAATTTACTTCCGTAGGTGAAATATTCTTGCTAACAAAATATATAACATATGGAATCTGGCCTTCCCTTTGTCCTAAAACAACCCCCAAATTTGTATCTGAGGCATCTATGTAGATATGAAAAGAAAGAGACTAGTTTGGTCCTCTCAAAACAAGGGCACTTGAAAGATTTTTTTTTTAAATTTGAAAGGAGATTTGACATTGTTCATTCCAACAAAATTCAACCTCTTTTGCTAACAATTTGAACAGTGGGGCAGCTAGATTTGTAAAATTTTGAATGAACCTCCTATAGTAACCAACATTCCCTAAAGAGATTCTAACTTATTTTTGTGAGCTAGGGATTTTGATTTGGGAAATGATGTCAATCTTGGCAGGGTCTACTCTTATTCTAGTACTGGAGATGTGGTGACCTAAAACAATTCCTTCAATGAGCATCATTCTAGATTTTTCATGACCGAGGGAAAGGTTGGTTTCTTTACACCTAATCAGTACTTTCTCCAAATTGTCCAATGCTTGCTAGAAATCATCCCCATACACTATGAAGTCATCCATGTAGAATTCTACATAGTCATGGTTCAAATTAGAGAAAATGGCCAAGACATCCCTTTGAAAGGTAGCAGGGGCATTACACAAACCAAAAGGAAGAACCCTATAGACATAGGTCCCCCATGGGAAAGTAAATGTGGTTTTGTCCTGGTCTTCTGGTGAAATTTGGATTTGATTGTAACCACTAAACCCATCCAAGAAAGAAAAATACCTCTTCCCAGACAAAGTGTCCAAGACCTGGTCTATGAAAGGAAAAAGAAAGTAATATCTGTGTGTAGCCTTGTTCAATCCTAGAAAGTCCACACAAATCCTCCATTTACCATTTTTTTCTTAGGAACAATAACTAATGGGGATACCCACTTGCTATCTGATATAGGGTAAATGAAATTGGCATGCAGGAGTTTCTGGAGTTCTTCTTTCACTATATATGTTCAGGCTGGATTCATTCTTCTTTGGGGTTGCCTAATAGGTATGATTTGGTAATTAGTGTAAATATTATGCATACAAGTGTTTGGGTGGATCCCTTTCATGTCGGAGTAATCCCATTCAAAAGCACCAGATTGCACTTGAATCATTTGAATCATCTTTTGTTGTTGATCTATTTCTAAACTAGCATTGATATACAAAGATTTTCCAGGGCTGATTTCAACAGCCTGGATAGCTGATTTTTTCCCTTCATCTACTTGTGAAATGGTGGCTACTGTAGAGGTGGAGGGGTGCCAGATTTCTTGGAATTCAGAGATGAAGATATGTGTGTATTCAGGAAAATATTGAGGGTATTCAATTCATTATGTATCAGCCAAAAATAGGCTTAATATTTGTTCTTCTATTTCCTCTTGAACTCCTTTTACTTGTTTGAGTGTCAACAAGGGCTTAGTACGGACCTTCTCCCCATAAGGATTATCCAACTAGAGAGTAACTTTAGTGTTTGGTTGGGCAGTAGGAAAGAGGATAAGTTTTTGACTTTGGGTGCCATTGGAAATTGTCATCTCTCTAGACCAACAACTAATAAACGCAACAACAATAGCCATCCAAGGTCGTCCAAGCACTAATGGATGTCCTAGTTTGGAGGATTTGGGATGAATCACTAAGAAATCCATAAGGTATTCCCAAGAGGCCAAAGTAACAGTTATATCATCTAGACTTCATACTGGGCTAATGACTAATTTGTCTACTAATTCCAGCAAAGTCTGTGTTGGTATTAGGTGATTTAGTTCCAAAGTTTTCATGGTGTCGACCGACATAACATTTATTGTTTCTCCTAGATCAATAAGTGTGCTTGGAAAAGAAATATTGTTAATCTCTATGGTTACTAATGGATTTCCTAAATCATTATATTTGGATGGAATTTCTGATATAAATTTTGATAATTGTCCAACCACATGTATAACAGAAGGCTCCTTCCTCTTCCTCCCCTGATTTTTAATGAAAATATCCCTTAAAATATTAGCATAAATAGGTATATCCTTGATGGCTTGAAGTAGGGGAATCTTCACATAGATGTTTCTAAGTTCAGTCTCTAGATTATGTCCTAGAGGTACCTCATATTTATTCACAAGTAATCTTTCTAGATAAGGAGGAGGATTAGTTTTCTGAGGCATTTCTGCTAGGTGAGAAGTGTGAGGAGGCGTTTCTTGTTGTACAAGGGTGTTTCTTTCTTCATCTAATTGGTTATCCATTTATTCTTCTTCTTGAACTGCTTGATTATCTATTTATTCTTCTTCTTGAACTTCTTGATTATTTACTTGTTCTTCTTCTTGAATAACCACAGTAAGATTTGTTTTATTCACAACCCTCCCTAATCTTAATTCAATTCCATTAAATGAAGCGGGAGTTATCACATAAGTGGGGAAGGTTTGTACTTCAATATTTTGTACAGGATGTGTAGATATATTATTTGGATTAGGAATGGGTTGTGCAAGAATAGGGGTAGGCCGAGGAGGCTTTGGGATAGGTGCAACTTGCAATTGTTGTTGGAGATTTGGGTTTATAGGAATTGCAAGTTGTTGTTGTAGTTGTGGAGGTGGAGGAAGAGCAGGTAGATTAAATCTCGGTAGCAACTGAGAAACATTGGAAGGGTATTGTGGGTAGGTGGGAAAGGTTGTTGGATGAAAGGTAACATTCCCATATGTAGGCCCTCTCCATCCTTGTTGCCAAGGATGGATTTGTGGTTGTTGAGGTGACCATTGAGGAAAAGACATTGGAGGTACCCATTCTTTTTGTGAATATTGTGTGGTAGGGTCTACAAACATATTGGGATTTTGTTGTCTTCGTGTCCTCTTGGGGGGATATGATGTTTCCTGAGGTTCTCCCCCTCTCTTGAAAATGGAGTTAAGTCCAGGTAAATAACGAAACTCACTGGTAGGGTGATGTTATGTACAGAGGCCATAGATTTCAATAAAATTAATGGGGCATTCCTTTTCAGGATGCTTTTTCCTACACCGAGGATAGAAAATTACCAAAGTAGCATTTTCTTCTTGTTGTTTTCTTTTAATTTTAATGGTATCAAGTTGGGAACTGATGGTGTTTAGGATGTCTGTTTTGAATTTTTCTAGTAGATTCCCCAATTCAATCCTAGTAACACCTCCTAGTGTGGGTTTAGTAATTTTGTTTGTAGGATCCCTTACACTTTTTCCTCTTTTGGCTTGACTGCGGGAGTATCTTTTACAATACTCTGCAATCTATGCAAATGGATTTTGGTACACATCTCCAGAATTCACAAGATTTAGTACTTCAATGCAGTCATCCCTCACACCTTTTAGGAATATGGTCCTAATTGTGGTTGTATCTAAGTCAAATTGCTTTGTCTTTTGGTAGTTGTATAGGAACCTTTCTAGGTAATCTTCCAAACTTTCTTCCTCAAATTGTTGCATTTAAAATATGTCATTTCTAGCATCCCTAGGTCTGCAGTAATCTTGATATTTATGGAGGAAATTATCCTTCATACCATCCCGATATAATATAGTGTGTTCTCATAGGCTCATAAACCACCTTAATGTTGAGTCTTTTAGTGTGGCCAGAAAGAGTTTTAGCTTTTGTACATTATCAGTGTAGTTATAACTCCTACATAGTATATCAATTTCAAACCAAAATGAATCGGGATGTTTTTTTAACATACCATGAAAGTGAGGCAGTGAGGACAATGAAATATTCTTCATAGCAACATCTCTGGTGATGTCCAATATTGGGAATCCAAATTTCTTTGTTTCGTTGTTTTCATTTCCCTCTTCATCTCCCATGTCTCCAAATAACACTTTGTAGGGTGATGGTGATGTTTCCCCACTAAGAGATGGTTTAACCACTGGGTTGTTTGGTATATATAACTATTCCAATACCTTGTGTGTTGCCCTAATGGAAAATGCAACTTCTTATATCACTACCTCTATCTCTTCTCCGACGACTCCTTCTGATGGGGTTGCTAATACTTCCCCTCTTTCTTGTTGTATTATGCTTTCAATATGAACAGTGGCTTCAAATTTAGTGCATTTGGTTGTTGTTTCAATTGTTTCCTTTGAACTTTCTCCTCTAAGAATTGTTCCTGCATGAATTTTAGTTGAATTTGTGTGTGTGGGGGNGGTGGTTCTTGTTGTTTGTTTTTTTAATTTTTCTAAAATTTTGGAAGCAAGAAATCTACTTTTATTATCCTTATACCTACTCATAAAAAAGAAGAAACTCTAATACTAATGAAACACAAAATTTTAACTACTAAAGGTAAGAGGACACCCGAATTTGGATAAACCCCACCAAAGTGGATGTGCAGATTCTTACCTCTCATCTTACCATCTTCTCTCTGCCTTCAGATTGTCCTTAAATCCAATCCAAACTCATAAAACCAATCAAACTCAAAATTATACCTATTACCATTTACAACTCCCCAACAACGACGCCAAAATTTTGGTGTAAATATATGTTTAGTATATTTCACTCATTTATATGTCAATCTAGGATTCGTAATCAAAAGATTTGTTACACTATATGTGCCGAAAATAGGTAACCTATCTATGTCTGTTGTATCTAGCTCAATCAGGAAATAATTAATAACATAACATTTTGTTTCTAGAATATCTAAATGCCTCACACAACTTTAAACTCAAAAGATAAAATTGATAACAAAACTCTCAAACAAACACTTAATTGAGAAGGATCTTGCTTAGATGGAAAGTTTGTTCATTACAGACTCATGAAATGAAGAGATGAACTTAGATCTTGCTTCTTGTAGAAATTAAAACAATAATCAACAATCCACTTTATTCACTCTTAGAAAGAAATCAATCATAACTCTATTAATCCCAATCAAACCTTATT
>SNQJ01S0207842.1:0-16232 GCA_010110895.2 Picea sitchensis
TTGCTGATATGTGTTCACATCTAACTAGTTATAAATGAAAACAATGAGTAATGAGTAAAATGTTGAATGCTAACTAATGAGTTTTGTGTAAGAGGGAAGTTTTGGGAAAAAGAGCCCCAAACTCATTCACCCCCCCTCTAAGTGTGGTAGGTTTGTCCAATAGGCTTTCACAAAAAGGGGACCAATTTGGAGTTAATCCATTTGTACTTCTTATCAACCATGATAAGACAATAATGAGTCATCTTTACATCAATCCAACTTGCATCATATCAATGACTAAGATTCCACTTGTCATCTATCCAATCACATCAAGGACAATACATATTACATCAATATACTATGATAAGACATACATCAAACCTTTAACATCATTTAATCATCCTTTGACATCAACCAATTCCTTGACATCAATCCTAATGAAATAAATCAATCAATCATCCCTTGACATCAATCAATCACTTGACATCAATCCTTTGACATCAATTAATTAAACCTTTGGCATCAATGACAACATGATCCAACAATATCCCCCTTTTCCATTGATGGCAATACCAACATTGATTTCAACACCAATCATTGATGTCAACATGTAGATAAGGCATGCTCTACATCAATAGTCATTAATCACATCAATGTGGCTATCTCCCCCCCTTTGACATCAATGGCAAAGGGTCATTCTCCCTACTATCACATTAAGTTGCCTTGGGTCTTTAGCCTTTATTTTCATCTTTTCCTAAGCCTTTAGATTTTAATTTTTTGATTTATCCCTTTAAAAGTTTGTTTGCTTAGTTTCCCTTGATAAATAAAGTGTTGAGTCATGGCTTATGTTTGATCCTCATACAAATTTTGGACTTAGGACCGTTTTGTTCATGACTTATCTTTGATTCCCTTCATGAATTGTCACTAGGATCGACTCACCCCATGAACAAATTGTTTTGACATGCCATTTTCGAACTGACTTTATTCCACAGGTATTCTGTGTTTTCTTCCTCTGCACATCAATTTCATGGAGAATTAGCGCTTAGAATTTTGGTTATCGAGCTTGCATAGTCAAGGGAGAACTTTCCTCACGCTATCCTATTAGTTTCTTCCCTCCTTTCAAACTTGTAGATCTCATTCCCCGCCTATCGAGTTTGATATATCAACCCGTCATTACCACTGAGCTCACAATATTCAAACATATCCTATCCTCTACATGCGCGGTGTGCTACTTAGAGACGCTACTCAAGCTACACTGTTTCTCCCCTGCCTCCTCTGATAGTTGAGTTCGGTAATTCTAACCCAGTTTCCAAGACTATTACAGGGTATCCTTTCATCATATTTTTCTTAGTGTTTCATAACTGCACATATTCAGGGACGGATTTCTATAGCCAGTTCTAGCTAGCTAGAAACTAGTCTGGTTTAAGGGAAATTCTTGAAAAGGGGCAACCTTTTCCATTTGAGATTTGATTCTCTAATCCTCCTTGTTATAACCACTCCATAGCCCTAAAATCTCTTATCCTAAACTATGGAGACTCCTCAGATGGAGAAGTCACACAAGGGAGGTAAGGTGGTTAGAACTAAGCCTGTAGACATGCATCTATTCGAGGCAGATCCCGTATCCAGAGAAGTTTTTCAAAGGGTGGGATGCCTCTCTTTCTGCCAAAATATGCAAAGAGGTCATCCTGAGGTGACAAGGCAATTTTCCTTACATTTTGATGGCTTGAAGACCAAGGTAGGGGACCTATAATTTGAGGTGTCTGAGACCTCTATTTCAGCTACTACAGGAATCTCTATCATAGGTGAGAGATGGTTTAAAGCCATGGACTTAGATGCAACCTATACCAAAAGCATGAACATCAAGCTGATAATATGACTAAAGGTGTGCCAAGGAATCATCTGATTGAGAAGTTCGATAGGATATTGAGGATCATTCAGAGGTACTTTACATGTGAAGGGAGGTTCAATACACTATACCAGTACCATATAAGGCTTCTGCTTCATTTTACTAGCAAAATTGAAATGAACATTCCCTACTATTTGCTAAGGAGCATAGGCAAGATGTCAGACAGGGTTCAATCCAAGTCTAAGGCTGTGGATACTAGCATCTTTCACTTTGGATTGATTAGAATGCTGGTTTCTGAAGAGCCGGGTAAGAAGGATATCTCATGGAAACATTTCATTATTGCTTCTCACTTTAAGTTTGATATAGCAACTACTCCTTAGTTGCAGATAGCAAGCCCTTTACCATCCACTAGTGCTGCTAAAGCAGGTACTAGCAAGAAGAGAAAGATAAGAGTTCTTGTTAAAGATCAAGAGACCATCAAGGAGGTTGCAGGAACTGATGAGCAGGCTTGTCATTCTCCACAGAGAGACATTTCACCCCCTCCTCCACCAGAGTTAGAAGAAGCCCCTTCTTCTACTAAAACTACAACAAAGAAAGGGAAGAAGCTACACTTCTCCTCATCTCCTTCAACAACCAACATCAAGGTCAAAAATCCTTTCAAAAGAGCATCAACTCCTAAAGAGGCTGTTGAAGAACATTCCCTACCAAAAGTCTCTATCTTACAGAAGAAGAAAGATAAGGGCCAAGGCATTGGAAAGCCTGTGGAGAAGAAAGAAGAAATCCCTGTACATAAGAAGAAAGAAGAAATCCCTGTACAGAAGAAGAAAGATAAAGGTAAATGCATCAAGAAGCCTGATGAGATAGACAAAGTAATCCCTATGTAGCAGGAAGAGGAAACCAGACGTTCACATCACTACTCCACCTGGAAGCCAGACGTTCAAAAGACTAATCAGGCAACTTAGGGATGCTAGGAAAGAGGTAGCTCATTTGAAAAAATATTCCATGTCTGACAGAGTTAAGATGAAAGAACTCATGGATGGCTACAACCACACTCTTGACCTAGCAAGGTTTGCAGCAAGAAAGGCCCAACCTCTACATAGGAAGCTCAAAAACATTTATAGGCAGAACAAAGACTTTTAGTCTCAAAATAGAAGGCTCAAAGCAGAGTTACAACATTTCCAAGATGAAATGGCTCAAAGGCACTTGCAGGTATTGGTTGAAGCTGCTATTGAAAAGGAGAAACCAATAGCCAAGGAGAGCATAGATCCATTGAATAAGCCTACCACTACTAAAGGGAATAAGCCTATTGTGCCAAAGGGAAGTCCTCCTTCATCAAGAAGGAGTGTTAGGTTGATGAAGTAACTGGTGAAAGGTGAGCTCCATTTTTGAAGATGGTCCCTTTTTGCAAAGATAAACAATTGATGAAACACTACATCTGCCACCTATACAGGCTTCTAGTACTTACTGTTCATATTTTTTTGTTTTCACAAAGAATTAATCCATTCAAGAGTAGTAGCGCAGACATTCCGTAGCTCTATGGCACTATGAAATAGTCTATTTTTGATGTTCCACCAGTCTGCTACCTACAACGTTGCCAAATCACCTAAGACTAATGGACTTGCTAATACCCGAGGCTGCTACTCATTTTACACATGTTCAAGTGAAGGTGCTGCGAATTGTGATGGCATTGCCGAAAGTTTGACAGGATATACAACAGGGCGCTACCGAAATTCTGGAAGAAAAAGAATTCTACACAGTGACACACCAGGATGGCGCTACCAAAATTCACTACCGAAATTTTGGCAGAGACTGAATTTTACACAGAAGACATGAAGGCTTGGTGCTACCTTTTATACTTGCCTATTTTTGAGGTTGTGCTATAGTTTCTCATGAAAATTGGTAAAGGTGCTAGAAAGTGCGCTACTCAGAGTGCTACGTAATGATGCTACCAACAAATACTAGGAATCAAGGAGAGTCGAGCTAACATATTTATGAATAGCTGATGATGGGAAGAATTGCAGAGACATCATCTCTTAGCGTGATAACATCCACATGCCCCCTGAAAAACACTTGGCAAGCAAGGAGTTGTGCACCAAAGGGGGATCAAGTCAGTTCAAATATTGGTTGGATCAGTGACCAACATTTTCCCATTTTATAGCTTAAGTTTTTAGTTAAGTTGTTAGATGAAATAACTTCTTAGAAATTTTCATGGGAAGAAGGCCAGCTCACACCTCCAGCTGTTGCCTCCTTTTTTGTTATAAATAGATAGATGAAATTCTTTAGTAGGTTCAAATGGTTGAGCTAGGCTCCCTTCTACTGTAATATTTTGATGAAGTTACTGTGAACTGGTTATGTACTTGATTTGAGACATCTTGGTTATTAGAAATCAACTTCTTATTCTAGCTTATTTGCTTCTGATGCTAAAGTGTTCATGCTTTGAATGATTCACATGAATTGTTGTGGTGATATTATGATGTATGTTTGATTATAATATTATTATGATGTTTCTTTAGTGTCCTTAAACTTTGAACTCAAGAAGATCTTGTGTTAAGAGTTTTTCTTCCTTAGGTTGTCTGCAGACCTGATGTTTACAACAACCTCAACATTCCTTTCACTGAAGTCTTCCCTCTGTTCACATTTAATCCCACTTATTGATTGAATTTATCCAAGACCTTGATTTCTCGTGCATGCTAGCCCTGATTTCTGAGTTGGAACATTATCATCTTGAGTCTTATCCATTTGACCCCTCAAAAAACTCTTTTACATTTACATATAACCTGATGGGTACTGGGATTTCCTTCCATGCAATCTGAAGGTGATTCCTAGTGCTAACACTCCCCTTGGGGTTTCTCCCCCTGCTTGAACTCTCCTTAGGGATTCTCCCCATGTATGAATGCCTTTGATCTTCCTTTGAATATTCTCTCCCCTTTTGAACAAGGGATATCACTCTGATGTAATGCTGAATATATATCGCTCATGCTCCCCTTGTGATCATCGGTCCCCCTAGAATTGTGCCTCTGTGCTCTTTCTCCAAATATAGGGATCTTTCCTCCTAAAATCATGGCAAGAAGAATTACTCCCCCTATCTTTTATACAATGCTACCACTGCAACATGTTTATGCTGCAAATTCCACTGCTCAACTGGATCATAGAACAATTGCTCTTTCTATGATGATCCTTGGACCTGTCCATGCATCAACTCGTGCCATAACATACATCATGAAGAAATATATGTAAACAATGAAATAGAGAATCATGAATAAAACTTCAACCAAGTACATCATGTACCAAATTGTGTTCCCACCATGCACAACACCCATGTACATCAACCATGTACATCAACATCATACAATGTGCCATCATCAATGGAATGTATCAACCATATGCTAAAAACATGTGCCAATGGTGTACCAATCATATGCCTCTACCAACATGCCAACCATGTGCATCTATCAACATGCCAAACAAGTGTTATATGACTCATGATATGTCTCCACCATGAACCAAGTGCCACACTCATGTATCTCAATCAATCAAGTGTCTCATCATATCATCCAATACATCATGTACCAAAGTATGTGCTAATAAATTAATACCAATGGTGTACTTTTAGCCAATACTATCATCCAAACATATACCATCTATGAGTGTACCAAACATGTACATCAACATGTATCATCATTTGTATCAAGAAAGTACATAAACCATGCACCACAACAAAATGAATCCTCATGCATGTATTCCAAATCCACCATAAAACATGTGCCAATTAACCTGTTAGTAGGTGCCTCTACCAATGTACTAGAAGTGTACCAATCATGCATCAACTATGGATCAAACCTCAATCCTCCATTCACTAAGCATCCAACAATATATGTACTAGTAGTGTGCTTCAATAGATCAATAACATCTCTAGCTAGCATCATCAAGATATATCACATAACCAAGGTGCCATAACTTCACTGTCATAACCAACAATGTTCTTCAACAAAAGAATGCCTCAATCCATACTCATGGGTTAGTGCGTACTGCCATGCATCCAAGATAGCCTTTCATTTTATATCATCACATTACATAATCCAATATGTAATCATGAAAAACTGCAACAAACAATGTCAGAACCTGCAACAAACTGTGTCATACCCTGCAACACAGAGTTATACCATCACATCAAGATGCAACCCTTGTGCATATCCCTTTTCCCTAGGCTTTACCACATATACATGGCCTGCTGTACAAACGACTCATGTATGTATGCGACCTATTCAAGGTCAGACAACGTATGTACGTGACTGTTACTACTGTCACATGCATATGCTTCAATAGATGACACACTTGAGCCTCCCTTAAGGCTTCCATTCTTCTCTGGTTGTTCAGTCTTCTTCACCCACTTATGAAGGTGTCCCTGCTTCTCAGAACTTGAGCTCTAAGCTTCTGTATTTTCAAAGATGTCTCCCTTCCTTACTTCATTCCTTCTTCTAGTAATGCTATATGAAGTTTTCATCATGGAATTTCTTCTTGTGTTCCAACAATCCTGGGATTTGTAACCAAATCCAATACAACTGTAACATCTCATGTTGTGACAATGAACATCAATGTGTCCTACTTTATCACATCTCCAACACCTTATGGTGTTATGGAATCTTTCATTATTTCTCCTTGCATAAGATCTGCATTCCAAATCTTTGTGACCATATTCATTACATGAATAACATTGAATATGAAAAACAATTTCATACCTTTTCTTTGGTGTCCATCTTCTTTGAGGTGTAAGGATGGCTTCTTGATGTCTTTCTTGCTTTGTTCTTTTGAAATTTTCCTTCCCTTGTGTAGGTGGTTGACTTGCAACATTGTCTTCATCCTTTGAGAGTGAGGGACTTACTTCATGCTTATCTGAGGTGCTTTCTTCAACATGTGTAGCTTCTTTCTTGTATCCAAGACATGATTTATCATTTGGTGATCTTTGACTTTCCAATATCTCATTCAAGATTTGTGAGCTATTCAAGAATTTGTTTGACTTCTCTACTTTCTTTCTAAGATCAACAACTTCAGCTTCTAACTTATGACACAAGAATTTGTTTGACTCTCTTACTTTCTTCTAAGATCAACAACTTCAACATCCAACTTATGACACTTTTATCTTCCTTTTCATTTCTTTTATTCTTCAATAGTTCCTCTACCCTTTCAACTTCTTCAATTTGGGTCTTGAGGATGACAAATAATCTCCCAAAATCCCTTTGATAATCCCATCATCTACCTTCTTATCTCTTTTTCATTCTTTAGTCTTATAATTTCTTCTTCCTTTCTCTAATCTCGAGTCTTATTAATTTCTCTTGTTTTTGAGTGATTTCCTTGAACTCTGGAAGATGTGTCTCTTGACTCTTCTTAAGAAACCTTTTAGTGTTATCCTAAAGATAGCTATAGTCTATATAATAATGGTCATTTCTATATTCATATAGACCTCCTTCAACTCTCTCTTTAAGCTCTGACAGTTTTTCTTCTACTTCTTCCATAGGATAACAATCAACTGATTCTATACAAACCATTTCTAGATTTTCTTATTCACTTGTGTAGAGAAATATTCAATGTCATCACATTTTGAATTATCACAATCATGTTTCTTTTGGAGATTCTTTACCTTCATCTATTCTTGATGGAGTTGTCTTCAATATCTTCCTTCTTGCTTTGGTATGTCTCCTCTATCTTTAGCCATAAATCCTTGGTAGAAGTGCAAAATTGTCCCATGCCTTTGATAGGGCTTGAGAGTCCACTAAGAAATTTGGTCTGAGAGCCAATGCATCATTCCTTCTTTCCTTCCCTTGAGTTGCAACTTTGACTTGTTATTCAAGGAAACCGATCCACCAATAGATGCCTTCCAAATACCTGGGCCCTACTCTTCAAATGCACTCATCTATTCTCCATGTAGAATAATCTTCCTCATCAAGGACTGGAAATTCATCATCCATTTGTATGTCTGGCAAAACCTCCAAGCTTGTTAAGGCTTATAGTGAAGGCCTTCTCCAATACCAATTATTGGATTACACTGAATACACCCCTGAGTGTGGGGAGGGGTGAACAATGCAGGGCCCTTTCCCAAACTTACCTTTACACAAAACTCCTTAGTTAGAAATCACCATTTTACTCATTACTTATTGTTGTCATTTTTAACCAATTAACTGTGAACATATATTATAATATATCATCACAAATCATCACCATAAGGAACATAAGGAACACAATGTAACACAAGATATTGGCTACAATTTTCTTTTTATTACTTACTACAATCCTTTGGGTTTATCAAAAACAACTGAATATAGTACAACCCCATAAGAGCACTAACTCTATAACGTAAGACTCAACTTACACCCTCAAATTAAATTTTCAAGTGAGATGAGGCAAATAACTTTCAACATATACTCAATATGTCAATAGGTTAATTCGTCAATAGTGCAACATGCGATGTACATTTACCAAAGAGTACATATCGTGATATGTATCACAAGAATCAGATTTAAACCTACGTGATCACATCCATATTCTAGGTTTTCTTCCTTTAACACATGAACCTGCATCCTCCCTGAACTTCAATCACATTATCTTCTATCTCTCACTATCCAACTGACTCATAACGAGTCACAACACATCCAAGCCTCCAACAACTTTACTCATGCCTCAACAATACAATATGAATGCTACTCAATCATGTGTATAAGAAATCAACATACTATCAAAATCATATCAGCACTGAATCACAAGAGTGCTTCTCACCACACCAACACAAACCACATCACAACAACATTCATACCTAAGAATGCCTTAAGCATTCACCACACAACAAGAAAGAGTATCCATCAAGATAAATAATGTAACCATACCATAGTTTCTATAGAAGATATGAGCCCATATAATGAAGATTTGGAAGTTGCTTCAGTCTTCAAGAGCCCGATACTTGTTCACACACAAGTCTACATTATTTCATCCACTGTACGCACCCTGTCGTCATTCAGCTCGCGTATGTACGTGTGTTGTCCTACTACTTCCCGCGTATACCTCAGAAACTATACCTTAGAAACTAGGGTTTCAACATCTCAGACTTTTGGCTGCCATGGATCTCTGACTTGCCAAAAACTTGATGCATCCATGAGATCCTCCAGACTTTCTCTCTCTCCTGGATAGATCTTCAAGATATGCTCAAGATATGCATAAGAGATGCACAAGAGATGCTTTCACAGAGACCTTGCCTCTTATTTATACAAGTAGCTTTAGAAGCATCTCTAGGCTACTTAACCCATTTATACATCACTTAACCTATTTCTAGGTCACTTAGCCCATTTCTAGGTCAGCTTAACCTATTTTCCCTCATTTTAGGGTTAACCACTTCCATAATTAGAAAGTTCTCCATTTAAATATTCTTCCTTGACTTTGCTTACTTTCTTTACCATTCAAATAATAATTTCTTCTTTTCTCAAGCACTCACTTCTCTTTAATCTCCCTGGGCTTCTGCTAAGTCTACACATGAGTGGTCCTTTCATCTCAGAGGACCATAACTCTCAAACCATGAGGATTTATGACACCTAGCTACAACACCTAAAATGGAATGACAAGAACTATCCCATATGGATAGTTCACTAATAAATTCCTTGATCTTCATCTCATTTATTCCACATATAAGCATGGGTTCTCCAACCATACTAAGGATAACCCCAAATCCACAAAGCCTTCCGTGAGGGATGAACCATAAGGGGACCATTTTCGAGTTCATCCATTTGTACTCTTATCAACCATGATAAGACAATAATCTCTAGGTCACTTTAACCTAATTTCTAGGGTCACTTAACTCATTTCTAGGTCACTTAACCCATTCTAGGTCACTTAACCTATTTCCTTTCCCATTTTTAGGGTTAACTACTTTCCAATTAGAAAGTTCTCCATTTAAATATTCTACCTTGACTTTGTCACTTTTATTTTAACATTTAAATAATAATTTCTTTCTTTCAATCACTTGACTCTTTGACCTCCCCGGGCTTCAAGTCTACATGAGGGTCCTTCATTCAGAGGGCTACAACTCTCAAACCATGAGGAGTTATGTGACATTCCACATACCACTGAAATGGAATGACAAGAAATATCCATTTAAGATATTTTAATTAAATCTGATGATCTTCATCTCATTATTCCACATATAAACATGAGTTCTCCAACCATACTTCAAGGATAACTCAATCAGCAAAGCATCATCGTGAGGGTTTTCACCATAAGGGGACTACTTGGAGTTCATCCATTTGTACATTTTATCAACCATGATAAGACAATAATGAGTCATCTTTACATCAATCCAACTTGCATCATATCAATGACTATGATTCCACTTGTCATCTATCTAATCACATCAAGGACAATACATATCACATCAATATACTATAATAAGACATACGCCAAACCTTTGACATCATTTAATCATCCTTTGGCATCAACCAATTCCTTGACATCAATCCTAATGACATCAATCAATCAATCATCCCTTGACATCAATCAATCAGTTGACATCAATTAATTAAACCTTTGGCATCAATGACAACATGATCCAACAAGTATTTCCCTATTTGAGGGTTTTAGCCATGTAAAAATCATTGTACTGATCTTTGATTAATTTGTGTAACCATTTTCCTTAAGGTGTTTGATTGTGTGGATATACCATGTTTTTAAAACATGTTATTATAGTTTCTATGAAGATTCACTCCCATGGTTCACCTATATCTTGATCCCATGTCACTGCATGCAATGAAGAACTTCTGTATTCTATAGTTTCTAAGAATTTATGGGCCAAGTGAATCACTCGATTGTGTTTGGAGCATTATTTCTAGATAGTAATGCGTTTCATTTCATTTGAAATGACTTTTGTTTGCCCAAGATATGGTCATTTCTCTCTGATGAATCAATACACGCGGTAATGTTTTTATGATAAAGTTTTATTTAAATATTTTTCTACATTGTTCTTGGTTTATCAGTAATTTTAGAAATTTTCAAGGTTATCCACCATTTTCTATGTTTCTTTTTCACTCCATGCTTCAAGAAAATATAGTGAATCAGAAATATAAATAATCATTTTGAACCCGTCTCACTACCCACTTTTACTAATGAAATACTTAATATTTATTCGACATTGTACTTGGTCTTTATGGACTTTGTTTTTGTGTTTTTGGTAGTCTTTTTGGTTGCAGGTCCAGTCCATATAGGAGACTAAGAACCTTACCTCTTACCTTATCCTTCTCAATGACTTTTGTTCCATTCCTCAGTTTGAACCTTGACTAAGTCTCATTTTAAATTGACATCCTAGTGAAGATGTAGAGAAATTTGACTTCCTCTTCTCACAACCCTTGAAGTTATAATACCTCCTTTCTGATTGTTGTCAAAGTCTTTGTGGCTAGAGTTTTTTTTTAAAGTATCATTCTTAGCATTCATGCTTGAGTTATGCAACTTTTCTTGTTGCTAAAACCATGTAACAATGGGATTTTCCAAGTGGATTAAGTAATGGATTCATTGTAATCATTAATCAATGTTCTATCCTGGAAATTACCTAAACCTTTGTTTAAAACTACCTTTGGGTTGATCTTCAAAACCTCACCAAAGTTCATTTTAATTTTGTTTTGGTTCATTTTAACCTAAAGTTTGAAAATAATGTTTCCACCCAAACTTACCACGTAGGCAATGTTAAGCCCCAGATAAATCCCCATGTTATGTATAAAATTCCTTATTAAGCCATAGATATTGAATTATTACATTTCTAGTAGGCCGGCTAGAATCCTTAATTGCACTCTTTAATCATAATTGTACCCCTTTGTCTCCTATATATATATATCTAAAGAAGATCTAGTATTAGGATCATCTTATCTAATCTATTATTGTATTATGAAGTGGAAGTATTATAAAAGGATGTTTCCCCCTCGAAGTGGAATGCAATTATTGATTTTTTATCATTGTTAAGGCATTGGATCATAACATTTGGTATCAGAACTCATTAATCCTAGGGTTTTTCTTCTCTAAGAAAGTCGTCTTAGAATTTTTCGCTCTAATTTTTTTTTCTTAGACGATTCAAATTGTGAAACTTGCAGGCTATTTAGAGGACATATCAAGGTGTCTGTGGTAAAAATTTAAGCTTCTGGATCATCATACTTTCAGAGATACACCATGTGGAAGATAGGGTATTTGACTAGTCTTAAAGCAATGTTCCAGATAAAATAGTCATATATTCTTCAGAAATGATCAAAATTGCATGAGACTAGTTGAATTGGAAAGAGGAAAATATTTAGTATTTATAGTACAAGTTTCAGATTTAGATATCAAAAATTTTGCACGGGGCACGCTATACAAGTTCACTCTCTTGGAAAGGTCAAAACTCAACAAGGTGTGGTGAAGTTACCCTAACTTCCACTTGGCACATCCAATTTTGATCAGGCCCATGTCATTGAAAAAAAGACATTTCATATTACTACAGGTCAAAATTTCATACTCAGAGGGGCCAAAATTTAAAAAATACATCAAAAGGAAGGTCGACCAGGAGTACATACTCCAAATTAAGGGCTAAATAGGTACTTAACTTACAATTGACATAACTTCTTATTGGAAGATCTATTTTTGTGATTCAAAATTTATAATAAATAGGGTAAAGAGGAGAATTATTATTTTCTTAGATGGCTCCAAAGGCTTCTCCAAAATTTACTTCACCAACTAAACCTCCAGGAATCTCAACCATGACTTAAGATGAAATTGACGAGAATTATCGTGAGATGGAAAAGAGGATCACTAAAATGGAAAACAAGATGGATATGAAGATGAATGAGAATAAGAATGATAGGAAAATAAATATGGAAGAAATGGAAAATAAGATGGAAAAAAATAAGAATGACATGAAAAAGAAGGATGAAAATAAGGAAGATATACAAAAATCTATGAAGGAATTGCAAAATTCCATGTCTTCTCTAATCATTCAGACTCTAGATGAAAAAATCCCTAACGACGATATCGAAATTCCAGGAACCCATGAAAATAAAGGTAGTAGTCATGTTGAACAACCCGCCGACAATAAGCTATTATGAAGTGGATTTCACTCTAATAGTGGAGTTAACTATGGCGGGGGTAAAAAATCCAACCTTCCCAAGATTGTATTAAATAAGTTCAATGGAATATAGGTATTTACACGGGTGAACCAAATAGAGAAACATTTTGAACTACATAATATTATGTATGATAAGAAAAGGATTCACATAGAAACTTTGAACTTTGAGATAAAATCATATCAATGGTACCAATGGATAGTAAAAAGACAACCCTATTTTTATAATTATACTTGGGGTTTATTTACAAGGGGCTTAGAAGCACAATATGGGAAAGTTTGGGAACATGACTACTTCAGTCAATTGACAAGAATCAAGAACTTAGGGGATATTGAAGATTATAATTCAGAATTTCAGGTATTGGCCACAAGGGTGGATGACATAAGTGATGAACAATTGTTGCAAGATTACATAGGTGGATGAAAAGAGGACATTAAACATGAGATTTTCTTAACACACCCTAAAAATGTTATGGAAGTTATGCAATCTGCTCGTCATTCAAGTCAGGAATAAGGCTACACACAAGTCTACCATTGTTTCACACACAAGTCAGGTTGATAAGACAAGTGTACATCAACTGACAAGGTTAACACCTCAACAAATGGATGAAAGAAGAGAAAAATTACTATGTTTCAATTGTAACAACAAGTATAGTAAGGGGCATAAGTGCAGTGAGAAGAAATTATTCTACATAGACTATGAAGAGGAAGAAAATAAGGAATTGGAACCACCACAAGATCCAGATATAGAAGAGACTACTCCAACAATATCTTGTCATGCATTGGCTGGCATCAATGCTCCACAAACCCTCAATATACAAGGATACATCCAAAAAGAAAAAAGGCAACCATATTGATCAATTCTGGTAGTACCCATAATTTCATCAATTACAATGTAGCAAACAATCTCAATTGCTTTGTATATCCCGCACCAAAGTTTCAAGTAACGATTGCAGATGGAGGTACCATAAATTGTTCATGGAAATGACATAGTATTAAGCTCAACATGGAGGATTATTCTATGGATATCCCATGATTTCCATCCAAATGGGTGGTGTCGATATTGTATTAGGGGTCCAATGGTTACAATCATTGGGAACGATGGAATTTAATTTTCAAGATATTTTCATGAAAATTTCCTCAGATGGTAAGGAAATTGAGCTTAGAGGTATCCAAGGGAAACCCTCTAAAGTGATAAGCTCTAATATCATGGAAAAAATACTAAAAAATGGACACCAGGGTGTAATTTCACAATTGTGGTCACTTGATGTTCAAACATGTATAACCCATGCTCCACCATATCTCCAAATAATTATCAACAATCATTCCAAGGTATTTGGTGAAATGCCTAAGGGTCTTCCACCTGCTCAACATCATGACCATTCTATTCATTTGCAACCAGGAAGTGTACCACCTAACATTATTCCTTACATGTATCCATATGGACATAAGAGTGAGATTGAGTGCATGATCCAGGAAATGTTAGAGGCTAGCATCATTCATCATAACCAAAGTTCTTTCTCTTCACCAGTGGTGTTGGTTACAAAAAAAAATGGTTCATGGTGTATGTGTCCATATTATAGACAACTAAAAAAAATGACCATCAAAGATAAGTTTCCTATTCCCGTCGTTGATGGATTATTAGATGACTTGCATGGAGAAAAATTCTTTACTAAGTTGGATATTCATTCGGGATATCATCAAATCAGAATGAGGCATGAGGACAATCCTAAAACAAATTTTAGAACACATGAAGGTCATTATGAGTTTTTGGTTATGACATTTAGTCTTACTAATGCACCTTCAACATTTCAAAGTTTGATAAATTCTATTTTCAAGCCCTTCCTTAGAAAATTTGTGTTAGTATTTTTTGATGACATGCTAATCTACAACAAATCTTGGGAAGAGCATGTACAACATGTTGAGAGAGTATTGCAACTATTGGAAGAACAATAACTTTATGAAAATCCTCCCAAGTGTTCCTTTGGGGTTCAAGAAGTGGAATATTTGGGTCTTATTGTATCTCATGAAGGTGTAAAAGTGGACCCTAACACAATTAAAGTTATGAGGTAATGGCCAGTTCCCAAAACCTTGAAGAAACTTAAAGGATTCTTAGATTTAAAAGATATTACTGCAAGTTTGTCAAGAACTATGATCAAATAACATCACCTCTAATAACATTATTAGAGAAGGAAACATTTTCTTGGATTGAAGAAGAAACCAAAGATTTTGAAAAACTTAAGGAGGCTATGTGTACAACTCTTGTCTTGGCCACACCTAACTTTACAAAAACATTTATTGTGGAGTGTGATGCCTCAGGCCATGGAATTGGTGCATTTTTAATGCAAGAAGGAAGGCCTCTTGCCTTTGAAAGCAACCAACTTAAAGGAAAAAACTTAGTCAAACCCATTCATGAAAAAGAAATGTTGGCCATACTACATGCAATTCATAAATGACATCCTTACCTAATAGGAAGACACTTCAAATTAAAAACAAATCATGATAATTTGAAGTACTTTTTGGAGCAACGATTGTCTTCGGAAGAGAAACAAAAATGTGTTACAAAGATGTTGGGTTATGAATTTGAAATTATCTATAAAAAATAAAAACATAATGTTGTGGAAGATGCCCTTTCCAGGAAAGAAGAAGAAACAAAAGGTTCACTATGTGTTATTTCTATTCCTCAATCTGATTATGTGGAAGAAGCAAGGATAGAATGGAAGCAAGATCAAGAGGTATGCAAGATCATTCAAAAACTACATGACGCCCCCAATTCATTAGATAATTTTGTATGGAAGAATGATTTGGTATGGTATCATGATCGCCTATATTTATGTAAGAACTCCCAACTCAAACAAAATGTCCATATGGAATTGCACACTGCTCCTATAGGGGGACATTCATGATTCTTGAAAACATACCACAGGATCAAGAATGATTTTTTCTGGGAAGGTATTAAAAATGATGTTCAAGAGATTGTGTCTGAATGTTTGGTCTAGGAAACATAATAAGGGATAGACAATCAAGACTCCAGGTCTCCTACAACCATTAGCTATACCAAGCTAATGTTGGGAAGAAGTTTCAATGGATTTTATTATAGGTTTACCCAAATCCAAAGGAAATACTGTCATCATGGTAGTAGTGGACCGACTAACAGAGTATACCCATTTTTCTCTCTTTCTCATCCTTTTAAAGCAAGTGCAATAACCAGAACATTCATGGAAACAATTCAAGAGCTACATGGAGTCCCCAAAATTATTGTAAGTGACAGAGATCCAATTTTCACGAGAA